>CABFVX010003227.1:64407-91312 GCA_902151425.1 Timema shepardi
GTGAGCGGCTTGGGGGGAAGAAGGGGGTAGTCAGTCTTCCACACAAGTTGTAGGCTCGGGCATGCGCGTGGCTCCACTTCTCTTTTCGGTCCGCGCAAGCGCAGTGAGGGCCGGTTTAGATGTTTCATCCTGTCGTCTGCAACTGCCGGCTTCCTCTTGATGCCGCGTGACAATATAAAATGTTGATTAAACTTCCAGGTAAGTATGCGTAGTTATATTTATAATATGGTTTTTAAAAAAAGTTAGAAATAGTGTTATGGACCGTGCAGAGCTTACAAATTGATATTAAAAGGGAATATTTAATCTTAATAAAAGGTTTAAAGTAAGCTAGTTCTTAACTGTCCGCTAGGAGCGGTAAATGCACTCTTCTCAACAAAATAGCTCAGGCCTACCAACAAAGATTAATTATACTAATAACAAGAATATTATATAAGGTGAAAGGAACTTTGTTACAAGAGGGATAAAGCTATCTAGGAGTGGAGGAGGTTACATAATGATGAGTTACATAGCATGTACTCACAACAAAATATTGTTAGTGTAATCAAGTCTCGCAGATTACTATGGGCAGTACATTCAGCACGAATAGGAGAAGCAAAAACCATGTTCAGGTTATTGACTGGCAAACCCAATGGGAAGATACAACTGGGAAGACCTAGAGACAGATGGAAGAATAACGTTAGAATGGACCTAAAAGAGGTCAGTTGTCTTAAGGGGGATTTTATAAAATTAGCTCAAGATAGGGATAGGGTGTAATGAGGGAAACTTGATAAAACTAGCTCAAGATGGTGATAGGGTGCAATGAGGGGAACTGGATAAAACTAGCTCAAGATAGAGATAGGGTGTAATGAGGTAAACTGGATATAACTATCTCAAGATAGAGATAGGGTCAATTGAGGGAAACTTGATAAAACTAGCTCAAGATAGGGATAGGGTGTAATGAGGGGAACTGGATAAAACTAGCTCAAGATGGCGATAGGGTGTAATGAGGTGGACTGGATAAAACTAGCTCAAGATAGGGATAGGGTGTAATGAGGTGGACTGGATATAACTAGCTCAAGATAGGGATAGGGTGTAATGAGGTGGACTGGATAGAACTAGCTCAAGATAGGGATAGGGTGTAATGAGGTGGACTGGATAGAACTAGCTCAAGATAGGGATAGGGTGTAATGAGGTGGACTGGATAGAACTAGCTCAAGATAGGGATAGGGTGTAATGAGGTGGACTGGATAGAACTAGCTCAAGATAGGGATAGGGTGTAATGAGGTGGACTGGATAGAACTAGCTCAAGATAGGGATAGGGTGTAATGAGGTGGACTGGATAGAACTAGCTCAAGATAGGGATAGGGTGTAATGAGGTGGACTGGATAGAACTAGCTCAAGATAGGGATAGGGTGTAATGAGGTGGACTGGATAGAACTAGCTCAAGATAGGGATAGGGTGTAATGAGGTGGACTGGATAGAACTAGCTCAAGATAGGGATAGGGTGTAATGAGGTGGACTGGATAGAACTAGCTCAAGATAGGGATAGGGTGTAATGAGGTGGACTGGATAGAACTAGCTCAAGATAGGGATAGGGTGTAATGAGGTGGACTGGATAGAACTAGCTCAAGATAGGGATAGGGTGTAATGAGGTGGACTGGATAGAACTAGCTCAAGATAGGGATAGGGTGTAATGAGGTGGACTGGATAGAACTAGCTCAAGATAGGGATAGGGTGTAATGAGGTGGACTGGATAGAACTAGCTCAAGATAGGGATAGGGTGTAATGAGGTGGACTGGATAGAACTAGCTCAAGATAGGGATAGGGTGTAATGAGGGGGACTGGATAGAACTAGCTCAAGATAGGGATAGGGTGTAATGAGGGGGACTGGATAGAACTAGCTCAAGATAGGGATAGGGTGTAATGAGGGGAACTGGATAAAACCAGCTCAAAATGGGGATAGCTGATGTACTTTGGTTGGTGCTGTAGTGAACCTTCGAGTTTCTGATGTCACAGAGTAAACTTAAGCAAAAAGGTAGATATGTTGTGGTAATTTATAGAAACCCCAGCCACACTAGCTTAGAGAAGAAATGCTAAAATCAATACAACACTAATGGAAAACCACCTTCAGAGCACACGGTCGAAACTCGATACTCATTTTCCACCAATCCAGTCCATAACGAGTCTGATGGGCTTACAATCGTTTTTGTTTTTTAATAGAATTTTAATAGTTCTACTCGCAACGGCTAGCACATAGATAAAGGCGCCATTTCTAGTCTGGTTTGGCTGTCCCATGAGAATCCAAGTACATTGTCATTCAATTGTATCTTCGTCATCAATACCTCAATGTAAATAATTATATGCGGATAGTCCTTGTTGGAAAAATGGCGCTGTACGCGAAATCAATAAAAATTCTTTTAGTTCTGACCAAAGTTAATTTATAATGTGGATTATGACACGTTTACATATTATTTAAGTGTATACTTTGTTTACAATTAAATATAGCAGTCTTGCCTTAACGCATTCCACTTTGGATCGGCTTATAAGATAGGGCCGTGATGAAATTAATTCAGGTATGACTTCTACCCTTTAGGTTAAGCGAATTGTACCAATGCTATTGGATTATTATGTGTGAATACATGATTAAAACACTCTTATAAATGTACACTACTCTCTTTATTGTATTTTGATAAGGTATAATAATGGTTAAAGGTATAGGTTTTCACTTGTTAACAACACGTTGGTCCCCCCGCTTCAGTGGCCGAATGGTCTAAGTTGTCACTCTCATGTTAGACTGGCCTGTTGATGACGGGGATATCGCGGTTCGAGTGTCGGTTGGGTTTACTGAGGGTGATTTTTTCTAAACGGTTTCCCACTCCCCTTCCAAGCAAATGAGGATAGATTAGCTCTAAAATGTTTCCTTCCTTATCCCTAACCCATTAGAGTAAATTATATATGCGTATAGCCTGAACAGATAATAAAAAAGATAGGTATCCCATTTTTTGTTTTACTCTTTATCTTAGTAGTGGGATGACCCTAGATCAAGGGGTTCCTAAGACTACGTTTCAGTCATTGCCAAAAAGCTATCATTGGGGAAATTGAGAGCGGCTCTTTCCCAATGATAAATCATTAATATTCACGTGACTATTCAGTTGTTAAGTTAGTTTGTAAATCATATCTTCTTTGTCTCTCAAAGACCATGTCTCTAAGTCCAGCTGGGAAAAGTTTTGGTAATATAAATTGGGCAAATAAGTAAGAGAAAACATATCTGGGAACCTGTTAAGTTATTCTGATTACTATGTTTGAGTGTTATTACAGTTTATGCTCTCTACTACAAATAAACGGGATACAGATTATGAAAGTTTAAGAAAATATAAACTAATTTGTCTGAATTAATATGAGAAGTTATTGTGTGAAAAAGAAAATATTGGATGAACCAAGTCTAACCAAACCTCTACTCGTAGGGTCAAAATTATACACGTGACTGCTCATCTAGTTTTGTTACACTTTCCGCCATTGGTATTGTGTCATCTTCCAAAATTTCACTATGTTGGTCATTCGAAAGCAGGTTCCTTGTCAATCTCCCACAGAAAACATTCCGCACTTAATCCATCTCTCCTAGAGCTCTTGCATATTCTAGTCTTGTACCACTTTCTCCCATGAGCCGTGATTCAGAATAGTGGTTGCGTGTTACGGCTGAATTATCTCGGCTAGGGCGATGACTTTTGAACCTGACAGTCTTGGGTTCACACTCCAAAAAAAAAGTTTCAAATAAATGCTCACACATAGCTGGTACGTATATGTACACATTTGCCCAAAGTGGCACGCGAGAATATTTTCTTGGCACACGACATTCACTTTTATCTAAAGCTATTTTGCCCAAATAATATGAAGGCTTAGAGATAGCATTTGACTATCATTAACTTCCAAATAAAGTTGCAAGTGAATATTTCAGACAAACAGTGAGTGGGGCAATGTTTTGACAGGAGGTTTCTCAGCAGGGGGGCAGTTGGGCTACTCCGTAACTTTGGACAAAACGTTGTACAATCCCTGTGATAAAACCCCAACCCTTGTTTCCAAACGAGAACCAGTCGAGTAGAATTTAATGACGTAGATCTACCTTCTCGGTACCGGTGCATGACAGTTGGACTAAGGGGCCCTCTGTTCCAAACATTCATGGATTAGTTGGGCTACGTTCACTGGCCAGGAGGACTATAACATATATTATACCTGTGGTGGGGGACCTGGTGGTCTACGGTTAAGGTGTCAGACTTCTGTATTGAGGGTCCGGGGTTCAATCCTCGGTCCCGGTACGGATTTATCTGATTTCCAAACCCTTCCTTCACCTCTGACAAGACGTGTATTAATCACAACTTGTGAATGTGTGGAATGCCAGGCCTCACACCGTGGTTCGGATTCCACGTTAAACTGTAGGTCCATCATTTCATCTCACAATCACCCTAACTCATTAGCATAAGTGCGTATAGCCCGAAAGGGTAGTAAGACGCGGTGCTAATAATAATAATAATAATAATAATAATAATAACCTGTGGGTAGATATGAATTCGGTTCCGTCAATCTTTAGGTCTTATATTATGTTAGGTCAGACTAAGTTAGGTTAGATTAGCTTAACATTTTGTCTCATTATCCATCACTTGTTGTTTTTCTCTGAGCCTGAGAAAAAATTTACAGCCATACTAAATGGAGCGCCACAGTAGCTTGTTTACAATTCCCAAGAAGGGACTCGTAGGCCAACTGTAATGTGCCCATCGGTAAAAAGGAAGTTGTGAAAATATTCTAGTGAAAATTCAGTGCTCAGATTTTGATATAATTAAACAGTTAGAATTGTATCGTTCTGTAGATACTTTTTATGTTGTTATTTGAGATTGAACATTAAATATAGTTTTTCTATATGTTCTATGTATTGAAGAAACTAACAAGATAATATATACTTGAATAGTTATAAAAAAAATCACCCATTTCATTGGCCAAATCATGCATCACTCTCGTTTTAGACTGGACTGCTGATGACGAGGAGATCGGGGTTTGAATCCCAGTTTGGCCTACTGTGGATAGTTTTCCCTAAATGGTTTTCCCCTCTGCATCCATGCAAATTTTGTTAAATTATTTCTAAAATGGTTTCTTCCTCATCCCTACTTCATTAGAGTAAAGATCATATATACGTATAACCTGAATAGGTAGTAAGACGTGGTGATAAAAAATAGTTATAATGTGTATATTATATAGTAAATATAAAACAAATTTAACCAACTAATTATCATATATTATGTTAATGACAAACATGCTACTACATTTTTCTGCTCAAAATTCTGATGGGCGCGTAGTAAAATGTAAGTTATAGTAAAATTATCGACGTATTGGACACGATCTATCAATAAGGTTCACTAGATCTGATCATCAGCAAAAAGGGATTTTTCAATAAATGTTTGATTTCGCTCCACTTTCCGATTATAATATTACAAGGGTCTTGTTGCCGAGTGCCCGTAGAACCTGGGCTCATATTTCTATTGACAATAGTTATAACGACTATAAACTTGCGATCTTGTACGTACATTAATGTAGTAAATGGAGAGGGCTTCATTTATACATATAAACCATAATATACCTGAAATTAAGTTTAACCGTTCCATCATAAAATGTATGAGTCACGAAAGCTAAATATTATTCTGATTGTTTATTTACGAGTATTAGAAAGTTTGTGAACTTTTTATTTAGGTTTTGAACGCTTATAATCTAACAGCCAAAAAAATACATATTTTTTTAATTACAATATTTCTTGTGATAATTCTATTTTTTAATTTCAGAAGGAGGAGATAAACTAATGTAAAGTTTCCTTGGCTAAAATATTCTAAAGAAAAATAATATAATAAAAAGTTGGAAAATTCAAGAAACATCTTAGGAGCCGTTCTTAAATTACGTAAGGATTTTTTTCATGATTTTGATTTCACCTCCCCCGCTTTTCACTCATGTAAGTGATTGAGTGATTGGAAGATTTTACATCACCACTCCTTGCTTTTATTTTAAGTAATTTTTTACTATTCTGGAAATCATATTATTTTAATAGTTTCATAAGTAATCGATTAATTATTATTTTTTAGACATAAGGCTTGATAATAAAACAAGTTATGTGAAATTTTAGAATATTTTAATTGCAGTAAAATTAGTTGTAGCACATCATTAGTAAATTAAATATAAATTAAACTATTATGTTTATTTCATGAACAAACATTTTATTTGGATTTTGTCTCATTAAAAATATTGATTTAAAAAACCCTACCTAAGAGAGATTCTGAACCCTCCCCCCACTTCCCCCTTCATAAGAAAACTTAAAAACACACTCAACAGCCAAATGCCCTTAAGTAATTTAAGAACAGCCTCTTAAATAGATCATTTTGTAAATCACAGTATACATTAATAAAAGAGTTTAAAATATTTTACAGAAATGTTTTACTAGGGAATATGCTTTAACTTTGGTTAAAAAGAAACTTCGACTTAACCGGTACCGGTGGGCACGTGGACTAAATGTAAGGCTCGGATAGTTTGGTTTACTTGTGACGGTAAGGTTGGAGAACGAGTCGCAGCAGGATGTAATGTGGGGGCTTTCTCTAAATAGTTTACCACCACCTCTCCACGCAAATATGGATCACTCTACACTTTCTGTAGATTCTACTTTTTTATTCACTTCTCATTAAAGAGAATACCATGATAGCCCAAACGGGTAGTATGACATAAAGAACGGATGATCAATATACGATATTTAACCTTTTGTTCAAGTAAATATTAAGACGAGGAGATCGGGGTTCGATCCCAGTCAGGTGTACTGAGGGTGGTTTTCCCTAAATGGTTTACAACTCTACCTCCACTCGAATGTGGGTACACCTCCTCTAAATTAAATCTTTCTAATACTAAACTTGGTGCTTGATAAAGTAATTATTGTATTATTTTATCAACATAGTTCATCAACGTTTTCCTAAGAGACGTGTTTTTCCCACACATTTGAATAAATACAACATTCGATAATTTGGGGATGCAGGTAGACTGCAAACAAATATAAAATACGCACCACTGGCCTATATAGACATAAGATGTTTTAGAAATATAAAAATAAACTTTCAATAAAACTGAACTCAAACAAGATAATATCGCATCAAAGGAGATACTATCTTTATTATTTACTCTTTTTTTATATCATTGCCTCGTACTACCTGTTCCGGTTATACTTAGAAGCATACATGGTCATTAATCTATTGTGATAGGGATGAGAAAGGAAGCATTTTAGAGGTTATCTACCTGCATTTGTGTGGAATGAGAGTGGTAAACCGTTTAAGGAAAACCACATTCAGTAGACCAGACCGGGATTCAAGCCCTGATCTCCCAATAATCTGCAGTTCAGTCTAATACAAGAGTGACGCCTTAGACCAATCGGCAACTGAAGCGGATTTTTATTCACTGAATTGTAAATAAAAATTGATGTTGAAGGATTTCAATATAAGCTCAGGGTCGTTGACACCTAATACCGCATTTGTATTAAACTACTAATATCTTGTAACTTACCATAATTTGCACTGCTAGAGGAACCAAAGAACTTAGAAAATCTGGTAAAAATTTTCAAAAGTAAAGGGTGAGAGGGAACACGTTTTAAAAACATAGCTCCTCAACGATGTCGCCCACATCACGAGGCCAGAGCTTTTCTGCAAGCTACCATCTAACCATAGCGATACAAATATATATATATTTTGAGTCTTAAACACCACCAAAACAGTCCTCATTTATCTAAAATGTTCTGTTTTGACCTTATTCAAAAAATACTGTCTTTCTTTGAGAAAGGTTTTTATTTATTTCTAATCTTTTAAATTTATCTTAGATCTGCGGCGTTTTGCACAGAACTTTGTTTAAAATGAGCTAGTTACACCTTTCAAAACACATTTTTAAAACTATAACACTTACAATTTCAGGTTTTGAATTCTTTTGGGGGATGTTAGTAACTTTCGCCTCCATTTTGGCATGAGCTACATAATAACGAACCCCTTTTTAAATAACACGGGATTAATTTTCTGAACGTCTGCAAAGCATATAAGGGCTTCAGTAGTTGGTCATTTTAAGAAACACACAGACTTAATTACTTAAAAAAAAAAGATTGTATACATTTAATATTATATTAATTATATTTATTATTAATAATATTTTTAAGCTAAATTATCATATTAGTATCCGATTTCCCAACTAACTTAACTTTAAAAGTGACCCAAGCCAGTATTTTGAAAATCATTTCATCACTGCGAAGAGGGAAATCTTATTGTTACCATAGATACATATTTTGGTCGTGCTGGGCTTCAAACCTGGTATCTCTAGTCCTGTAGAGATAAACATTACAGACTGAGCTAGTATTTAGAATATAATTAGAATAAAATAATATCCGTTCTACGCTCTGCTGCTACTTTACTGTTGAATCAAAAAACAAATATCATTTAGTTAAAAAAACAAACATCATTGAATCAAAAAACAAGCATCATTGAGTCAAAAAATAAATATATCATAGCAGTGGAGGTATGATTAAACTATTTCTATTGCCCTTCCTTCGCGATTCTTCTTCTATTTTCATCCCTCCATTTTGGCCCCAACCGAATAGTCCCGAGCTGTCCCGAACTTAGGTCGTGTATCCATCCATTCACCTGCCTACTGTATCGTGTCGTTAGTTCTGTTGGGGTTTTGGCGCTGTTTGGTCGGTTCAAGGTTTTTGTTGCGTGACGGCGACGCGTGTGGTTTTGAATAAACCTTGTGTGATGTGCGAAGGGTCTTTGTGACAAACTTCCGAGTGTTATGTGTTGGATACATCGTCGGGAGGATGACTGGATTGGACGCTGGGAACTTGATCTGCTCGCAGGTGAGATTACTTGAGAGGGTCAGAGATGTTGCTAGAGTAAAACAGGCTTAGTTCCACTTCTGATGGCCAATTTAAACGTAAACAAGGGGTAAATGTTTCATTTTTTAAATGTATTTATTTAGTACCGCGCCTTACTACTCGTTCGGGTCATACACATTACTAATTACATAAATGGGCTATGAATTGGGAAGGGTGAATATAGAGGAAGTGAACCCGCATTACACTCGACCAGGATTCGAATACAGACAATCCTCTCTGTTTTGAGAGATAGGCCATGAAATGACCGATACGGGTGGGAAATAGTAATTAGTTCCTTAACTATTGGTTAGTGGCGAATTGAGGGGTTTGTAGGGTTAAGCTTCCGGAGGCATAACTTATTTTTTCAATTTTCCAATAGGTTGCGGTGTTAAAAAAAATCCAGTAATTACTATGAAGATCACACTCCAACAAATGTTAGGTTGATTATAATAATTAATAAAAATATATTGACAAGTATTTCTTCACGGATAACACAGTATTAAGTTATGTCCAAACGAACCAACATCACTGGATGGGATGGGAAGGGAATTTTTTTCCCCTATAGATGTTGTTGCCTTTGATTTAAACGTTAGGCGCATTAAATAAATAGCAATACTTAAATAAATATGTCTTTAAAACGAATACGCAAACTTTAAAAACGTATTGTTACATCAACACATAACTTGGCGGTTTGGAATCGTACTGTAGGCCTATAAGTTCAATCAAGATTCCATACAAAGATAATACATAATTTACAGCAGGAGTCTTCGACCTTTCTACGTCCAAGGGCCAAAGTTTATATCTCTTGTTGACCCGGGGGCCGCGATGTTGTACAAACAATATTCGGAATGAATAAATATTAAAATAGTCGTATTAGCTCATTTTGGTACACATATTCTCACATCAGTGATTGAAATTTTGAATTTCTCGTGACATGTTCTCTTGTTTTTAAATTTTAGATTTATTTGAACAGAAGGTAACGTGATTTTTCTCTTCTAATAAAGTAATTTGTCATTTGCTGGTTAAAAGTACATTTTTAAATAAAAAAGTAATCTTTACGTAAAACGCAAAACATCGCTTATAAAATAAAGTAAAATACGTAAATAAATTTTTTTTTTTAATTATTTAAAATAAATATCTGTATTTATTATTTGTTCTCTTGAAGTCATTTTATACATTTCATGAACCAGCGGGATGCAAAAAAAATGTTATCGCGGGCGGTGGGTTAAAGACCTCTGATTTATAGCATCGCTTGGGATTGAACCAACCTCTTCTAAACTTACCTAGACGGAAAGGGTTTTAATTTTATATTCAATAACTTAAACGCTATGGGGAATAAAGCAAGGATTCTGTGATACTAAAGGGATTAAATAAAAAAAAAAATATTCTTTTTAGAGTAGACCGGAACTTTCCAGGGCAATTCGTAGTGTAAAAAACTTTTTTTAATTTTTGTTATGCAAAATATTAAACGCTCGGCCGACTGTTTTAATCCTTGGCACTTGAGGTCATCTATACTAGTTTACCACTGTAGACCTGGAGTTGGGTGGTCTGGATGATTGTTGAGCGCATTCCTTTGCACCTTAATACTTTTTTATTTCTCTTTTTTTGTGTGTGTCCCTGTGACCGTTTACCCTGCAATTTGCCGGCTACTTTGGCCCCGACAGCTTTACAGAACATATTCATCCGGCTGGTTTTTTGTTTAAGAACTTTTTTATTTTTTTATTTAAATCGTTATTTTCCTGCGGATCATAAGTTTAGCTAAATATGTCCACAATAAAATGCAGTTTTATCATATTTTATTTAAACTAGTTATACGAATAGCTAATTAAAAAACCTTTAGAACAAAAAGAAAAGACACTGGTTAGCTCACTGAAAATGGAGTCACAGTCTCGTCTAGCTTGGTGTGACGGTAGCGAGGTCACAGTTCGAATCCTGCTATGGTTTTTTCTAAATATTTTCCCACTCTCCCTCCGAGTATAGTTCCTCTAACGTCCATTTTTTAACTAATGGAATTGTGTCCAAGGTAAACCTATGCCAAATTAGTAAAAAAACAAAAAAACAATTTGATTTGAATGAAAATTTAAATACTCTTTAAGACTTGATTAACGTTTGAAAATATATTTAAAAAAGTACTGAGATATTTAATAGATTATTTTTAAACATGAAAAAAGCTCCATCTTTTGCACTTGCCAAACTAATTACGCTCAGATAGCGTTCTTCAGTTGTAAAAACCACGGTTCGTCATTAACCTCCTTATGTGTGTTTATATGCAACATTTGATTACTTTTATAAGTGTGATTTTGTTTATTGAGGTTTCTAAATGGGTCAACATAATGTCAAACTAAATTAGCAGTTTCCAATTTTAAAACGTTTTGTTCTTCTATTGCACTTTGTCGTGTCAATGATGAGGAAAGAAAGACCACTCTTTAATTACGTTAAGCTAAATTACACCTTTGTTCTTTTGTTTTTGTGGGTAGAGGCAAAGAGAGAAAGCGTCTAAAGTAAAGCAAGTTGTTCTGTAAAGTAGCCTACATACAATAATTTCATCCTTTTTTATCACCACGTCTTACTACCTGTTCAGGTTGTACACATATATGATCATTACTCTAATGGGGTAATTATGAGGAAGGAAGCATTCTAGAAGTAATCTACCCGCATTTGCATAGAAGGAAAGTGGGGAACCATGTAGGAGAAACCATTCTCAGTGGACTCAACCAGGATTCTAACCTCAATATGCCAGTCATTCCAGGCCAGTCTAACAGAAGAATGATGCCTTAAACTTCTTAATTAAGGTCACTATTTTTTTCCTGGACCGGGCCAGAGGGTGTGAAAACTTGATTTGTTAAATTTACATATACTCTAAAATGAAAACCAAGTAGTACCTCAAAATATTATAAACCTTGTTTTTAGTTTAAGATTTATAAAAGTTATTATACAAATTAGTAGATATAAAGTTTACTATGAAAATATCTGACTTTAGTGATTTACACATGTAGGTGGCGTGGCTAGCTAATGCGCAGTTTCGTGTATATTTAGACTGCTAAGGACAGGGAGATCGAGGTTCGAATCTCTGTCGGGTGAACTGGGGATGGTTTTTCCTATATGGTTTTCCACTCTCCTTCCACGCAAATGAGGGTTCACTTCCTCTATATTCACTCTTTCCAATTCATAACCCATTAATGTAATTAATACTTAAGCGTATAGCCCGAACAAGAAGTAAGGCATGGTACTAAATAAATACATTTAAAAAACGTAATTACTTAGTTTTTTTAAATATCTATACTATTTTGAACAATGAGAATATGTCTTGTTTCTTTAGAGATGATCTGCGCAGTTGAGTACGTTCAGAAATTATTGCGTTAATTCCCGGGAGTTTTACGGGTAATTGAGGATTTATGATTCGAACACAAGCGATACTCATTATTTTATTAATTTGTACATTCAACGCAAAAGGTTACCAATGGATTATCCTAAGGGCTAAGGATGGGGTGGGTATAGTAGATTAAATGCATCCCAATTAGCGTGGATGTGAGATGGGAAAAACACTTTTATTTCCGGGATTCAATCTCCAACCTACTCTTCAACTATGATCTGTATAATTTCAAGTCTAACGACTTAGACTATGTAGCCACCTGACTGATGCTTTAACTAACTTAAAACGTACGTTCATTTTGTAATATAGATATTAACCCGCTATTTTGGTTTTCGGCGTCTTGGCTCAGTCTGTAACGTACTGTATCTCTTCACTTGTGGCTGGCTACTAGAGGTTCGATTCCTTGGATGATCAAATATATATCTCTTTGAAAATGATTTAGCTTTTTTTCCGCGAAATGGTGAAATAAAAACATCTCTGCCGTTTATCATCAGTTTTCAAAAGCTAGTCTTAGATTAGGTTATGAAGTCATATCGCTGATGTAACAGTTGATCAGAGTATCCACTAGAATGGTAACATATTTGTTGTTCCGAGTTTTGTACATGTGCATCGGGGTTTTATATCAAAAGGTGACACAAAGGGTGGAACTTAAGAGATGTCAGTACAGTTATTTGATTTGAATTAGGTACCAACTGTTAAAATTACTGATTATTATTTAGGCTGGTTACACTAAGTTTTCAATTTTCGATACTTTTAAAGGGTTTTCTGCTTATAAAATATTCATTCAGCTGGTAGGCTAAATTATATGCAAAACTATAGATGAGAAAAATCGTATTTTTTTACACATTTATCACAAATTAAATCTTTACTCTAAATCACATGGATAGTGAATAGTATACAAAAATGATAGATTACATTGGATTATGGCATTTAGTACTTAAAAAACTATTCTAAACACAGTTATCTGAAAATGTCAATGACTTTTAAATTTTCCCTTATCAAAAGTGACAGCCGCTAGTTAAATCACTTGACGTAGTCTATTAATATGTAAAATTATATCTAGTAGCTCTTCTAGCTGTCAGATAAGGTTATTCCAATGAAAATTGGACTGTAACAAGTTTAACTTACTTCATAGGTTTAATATATAATTGAGTAAACTGTTTTTTCACCTCCTCTAATGTGGTTCACCTACCTTTTTTAAAGTGAACATTATACAAATTTGTCTCGGTTTAACAGTTATCCTTTTCCTTTGAGCAATAGTGTTTAATTTCACCACTAGTCATCACGACGGTAAAGTTTCATTTTCCAGTGCCCTCCTTATTAATACTCCTGCCTTGTGTTGTGTACAGAGGGGCCGGGTTCAATTACCACGGATGCCTTCCACGCTTCACCAACTCGTTTACTGACGTTCCTTCCGGGTGTTTTTCACACGTTTTTAGGATAGCGTCAAGGTTGAGGAGACAGTTGTACACCAGATTTAAAATACATCCACCCATTGGCCTCATATTCGATTGTCTATGAGATCCGAAATATTGAATGTAAATTTATTGTTAAATTATCAAAATACTTTGAAAGAATTTGTTTCGAAAGATTCCTCCTAGTCCTTGCTGTGTATTGTATATTTTTCATTTTTAAAATCTGAGATATCTAACGTACACTTTCTGAACCGGCTGATTATATCAGCTTACGAGAGTGTATATGAGCGAGAGTGAAAGAGCCTACCAATTTCTCCGGGAAAGCTATTTTCACATGCCTCCCAGGTTAAGTTTTTTTTAACATTCCACAATCGACATGGGATCAACTACTTTACTTCCCCTCCAAAGGAAGTTGTGCTACGGATTTTTATTGCTACTATGTGAACTTGAAAAAAAAATCACCAATTTAACTATGGATTCTGATGACTGCGGCACTTATTATTCGTTTTAAAATATTTTAACTGACGAATATTTAAACTAATTAAAATGCATTGAGAAACGTATCTTCTTTAGAATTCAAATTTGGCAGTTTTCTCAAATGCAAAGCTATGTCAGCTCAACTTACAAACTATCCTAACGCCCAACCTTAGCCCTGGGATTGTTAATGTATTAGGACGAACCAAGATATGAATACTAACTACCACCATCTAGAAGTTTTTAAGATTTTTAAACATGTGAATGGGATGTTTTTAAATATAATTTATGTCGAAAATAACATTATTATGAATTATATTTGTTTTATTTTCTACTATTTAAAATCTGTACAATTTTTTGTTATTTGTTTAGACCCACAAAAAAAAGCCTACACTATTGAAATGGCCCTACGAAACTTCGTTTAAAATTTAAAATTAAGCTATAATAAATTTAATTGTTTATAAAGCTATGTATTCAATAGTTAATCGTAATGTTATTTAATAAATATTGAATATCACCAGCAAAACGTATGTGAAAGAGAAAACTGACTTTTAAAATTTGAAATACGCATAATTGTTTGGAATAAAAACTTTAAAAATCTGTTTAGATTTAAGAAAACACTACATTGAGTTTTCTAAGTCTTTGTGATATATCATTAAGTTCAAAACCGGAATGATATATTATTTCAACGCCAATTGTAATAAACTGTATTATATTAATGAGCGTTGAATTTTTTTTAATGTCTCAAATTCATTTTCAATTAAATTAAATGTGAAAATGAGGACTAAAACACGCCTTTAAAACCATCCGGTGTAAGGAAACGAGGGAGTGATATAATTTTAAACGCCCGAGGAGACTTATAAAAAGACAATTATAAAATAAATATTTTATCTGAGTTGGGGGGTCGAGCCCTGTCCTGTAAGCTCAGGGTCCTTTACATTATCCTTGCTGTTATTATGAGATGGCTGTATTCACCCCCTCCCCTCGTTTGTAACGCACGACGCACTAATTACAGACCAGCCAGCGTACACACCACCTTAATTAAGCGAGTCGCGACTCTCCAGTTAATGAGCGATGTCTGCCTGTCAGGGTGACATAGTGTAGAGATAAAACATGAATCCACACTCCACACTCACGATACCACTCTCATCATGAACAGACGGGAACACTTCGAGCGAGCAGACACGAGAAGAGCTACCGACACCTTCCCGAGAGAAATGGAGAAATGGGACATTTAAAAAAGACGTGACAGCTAAATTACTTTGCGAAATGGAACCTTCACTAATGCCGGGATCACGATCAACTTAACTTAACGTTCACTTAAAGTTAACTTAACTTAAAAAAACATATGTGTGATCACAATTCACGTAACTTAACGTGACAACTCGAGTCAAACATCTTCATTCTCAAGTATTATCTGTGATATGTACTAGTTGTACAGTGATTATCTGTGAATGTTTACAGTTTTCAATCGATGTAATTAATATTTATTATTACACTTTTTTGATAAATTTATCTTTCTTATTTTAGTTTAATTATTTTGTTTCAATGTCTAATCACTAGAACTTAAGCTAGAGAGTAGACCTTGGTCTTAAAACCAACAAATTAATTACTAAATAGCTCTGTTGACGTCACTCGCGTAATGATTGGCTAGCTAGATAACGTGATACCCTTCAAGTAACGTTCACTCAAAGTAAAATACCTCCCAGGACATCTCTTACGTTAATTTAGCTGCGAGTCAACGTCAAGTTAATTGCATCGTGATCGCTTCCATTTAAATAATAATAATTATTATTATTAGCACCACGTCTTACTACCCGTTCGGCTTATACGCACTTACGCTAATGTGTAATGGTAGGGGGATTGAGAGATTAAATGGAGGACCTACAGTTTAACGTGGAATCCAAACCACAGTGGAGGCCTGGCATTCTTCCATTTAAACACATGAGGAGATCCTTTACGTTAAGTTAACGTTAAGTTGATCGTGATCTTGACATTAGGTCCTCATGAATTTTTGAAATGCGGTCACTTTATTATTTTCAATTTTCAATGTGGCCCTTATGACCAAACAAGTTTGACACGCCTAGTCTAAGGCGTCATTCTTGTAATAGATTGGAATGCCAATGATGGGAAGATCGGAAATCGAATCCCATGCTGGTGTACTGAGGTTGGTGTTTCGCTCTTCCTTCACGCAAATGTGGGTATACTTCATCTATATTCAACCTCCCTCGTCCCTAACACATTAGCATAAATAGTACATATGCGTATAACCTGAACGATTGGTGAAAGACGATTTAAAAAACTATGATATTTATTATTTTTAATTTATCATGACATTGGATTATTTTACAAGCTTTTATCTAATTATAAACCTGTTTAATAACAACTTTATAAACAAGAGTGGAAAGAAGTTAGGATCTTTATTTTTATTTTTGAAAAAAAAACGCTGTTACAAAATAAAAAATTATACGTAGCATTAACTTATTGTTTTCTATCTTGGAGTAAAGGCACACCAGTCCTTGTGCCCATGCAACGATTACTTTTAGAAAACTTGTATTTCAAGGTCAACGTGTTATACGAAACCTTTGTAAAATATTTGGCCAACGCGTTGCCATCTTGGGAAGAAAATCTAAACATTTAGTTCACAGTATTTTTATTGGTGTCCTTGAAACAAGTAGCCCTCCTTGAGTTTATTGATCATGGTGGAGAATTATTTAACTTGCACCTGCCCAAAGTCGCTAGCTAGGATTCAAACCATTGGCCTTATGAGGTGAAAGAATAATAGTAAGAATGAGCTTCTTACCAAGATGGTACAGATTATCTCTTAAGGTGGGATGGAAGGATAGTGAGAAAAGGTCAGGGTTTTTGCAGTTTTTATGGCAAAACATTATTTTGCCAAATATAAATAAAATATTGCTCCAATACAAACATAGTTTAATTTTCTTCACATGGTGACCTCAAAATTTCTTGAAAATATTTCAAGGGTGTTATGGAATTTAACGATAACTTTTTCGCTTGATTTAAAACGTTTGTTATATAGTGCTACCATGCTCATGACAGATATTCAGCAACTGTTGAAATTAACATGTGAGAAATATTAAACTTTATGTTTCTACTACATCGATATTTTATTTATTTTGGCAAAAAAAAAGTTTTGTCATAAACACTGCAAAAACCCTGACCTTTTCTCACTATCCTTCCATCCCACCTTAAGAGATAATCTGTACCATCTTGGTAAGAAGCTCATTCTTAACTATTATTCTTTCACCTCGTAAGGCCAATGGTTTGAATCCTAGCTAGCGACTTTGGGCAGGTGCAAGTTAAATAATTCTCCACCATGATCAATAAACTCGAGGAGGAATACTTGTTTCAAGGACACCAATAAAAATACTGTGAACTAAACCTTAGTAATCGAGTTAAATCTGTTGTTTATTACTAACCAAGAATCAGAGATACACAGAATGTTTAAAAAGTATCTATATATTGGAATGTAAATATCCCTACTATTAGGTGTTCTGTCTTACGATAGGTCAATTCCTTTTGTCATTGAACTTAGACCACTAAAACGCTCTGTCCTTAGACTCCTCTTTCAGCTCTCAGAATTTTCTTATTTCCTTCAAGTCATCCAATATTTGAATCCTGTTACTTCCTAAGCTCCTCTTAATATCAACTTTTGCTTCCATGACGCCGTACCGAAGACATTTCCTCCTAAGGATGTGTCCGATCCAGTTTGCTTTCCACCGATGAATCATGAAATTTATATGGGTATACCATAAAAAAGCATGTATTTTTGTCGTTGGTTGAAAAGATTCATAAGCATAAATACAGACATTTTGAACAGAAACGTTTTAATAATATTATACATTAGTATATAATAATTATAACAACTAGGCTAATAATGGTGATAAAAGGCTTAGCTCAGGTTGTTATTAAAAATTTATTTGGGCACGCGAAATAATTTCTCCTAAAATGTTCATCATATTGAAATGGTTTGCTAACCTTGATCTATCAAGTGAAACAGTTCGCCCAGTGCACCGTGAGTTTAGAACTCTAGTGCACATCTAACTTTGCGGATTTAATACTGTTCAAAAATTTCAGTTGTTGCTTCATTAAAATAAAAAAAGAACAAAAAACTGAACTAGGCCTAATAAAAACAAAAAAAAATCGTATTTTATATCATTAATGCTATAAATCGACGGTTCACAACCTTTTCCATATCGCGGACCCTCTGAAGCTAATGATAAATCTCTGTGGCCTCTTCCAATCTCCCCTCCAACCCCCCTCATACGAGGTGGAATTAAAATTCTAAGCACATATCTACCTAACCCATTTCATACTAATAAAATAAAAAATATGTTTACTCCAACAGTGACGAAATAAAATCCTCCAAATGTTCAAGCAAGTTGTGAATAACGAATGTTATTCAGTGAATAGCAGTAGGGCCTTGTCCCAAACATTCATAGCTTCAGTTGGGTCACGTTCACTGGCCAGGACTGTACCAGATAATAAACCTTTGGGTAGATATGAATTCGGCCCCACCAATCCTTTTGCCTTATATTAAGTTCAGCTTGTTTAGGTTATACTAGGTTAGGTTAGGTTAGGTTGTGTTGGCATTTTGTCGTATCTTACTATCTATCACTTAGTGTTTTTTGCTCAGCTGAGAAAACATTTATACCCATCCTAAATGGAGCACAACAACAGCTGGGGCCGAATAGTACGCCAGTACTCCTTGCCTACAATTTTCAAAATGGAACTCGTGGCCCAACTCAAATGTGGGATTAACATTAACCCTTTATATGCAAGTTAACATAAATACAAAATAACTTAAAAGTCTAGATTTGTTTCGCGAGTCCCATTTTAGGAACCTCTGCTATAAAAGATTATAGTTAGTTTCTATTGAAATGACCATATATAGTAAATGATAAACTCAACAGCTATATATACTTAGCTGACATTTATAAAATAAAGCTTTCCTTTCATGTATTCATACGCCATGAGGTGTGATCTACAACTGTGTTCAATGGTGGCAGATGAAAGATTGCATTGTATTACTTGTGTTTGCTCTTGATATTTTAGAAAACATAAACAAAAAACCAACACAGTTTAATGTTAGGATCTTCAGTGGCCGCATGATATAACGCGCTAATCTCGTGTTAGATTAGATTGCCGAAGATGGCGATATCGGGGTTCAATCCCGATCGGGTGCACCGAGGTTTTTTCCTAAATGGTTTTTCACTCTCCCTTCCACGCAAATATGGGTGTACTAATTTAAATTAAGCCCTCCTAATCCCTAACACATTAATGCTATTAGTACATAGGTGTATAGCCCGAACGGGTAGCAAGACGCGGCTCTAAACATATTTTTTTGTTTGAAATATATCTACTATATATATATATATGAAAGAGAGAGAGTATATTTAGTAAATATCTTTCATACAAAAGTTGAAATTCATTTCTACATTTTATAGTAGTCTATTAAAATAGATAAAATATGTTTTTTACAACCAACAGCCTAAATTAGATCACTTCGTATTATGAAAATTTAAGTTTCATGAGGGGCACACACATCATAGCATTACGTTATATTTTGTTGCTAATGATGTCATCGACCTGGAATGTGGTGGTACAGACTAGTTAACTAAACCTCAACATACAAAAAAAAAGTACTGACACTTCCGATGTCGGTGAGTTGTGATTCCGGTGAATGTTGTAGCCCCGTTATAGCCCTGTATAATCTGCTCTAGAGTGTGTTACAGAACTATCTAACTGGGTCACGAGTTCTAACCTCGTTTTTCGGGTCAGCAGGATGAAAAAAAAAGTGATTGCCAACTATCGCAATGTACCGTGCCCGATTAGGGTTGCCAACTATTTCTGGTAGAATTCCGGGATACCCAATATGAAGCAGTAGTAGGAATACGATAGCTTTACGTAAAGTAACTGTACGATTTTACTTGCAATAGCTCCGTTATTTATTAAGATAAAACAAAAATTTAGAAAATACTGTACCATTCCAAATTATGCATCACATGGTTTTTTTTAATCTTTGGGTTTGTTTAATAAAGGGTCATTTTCTTCTTCTTTGTTTCTCCTCATAATCTGTAATTTATATTTGAAATGTATTAATAAGGTAAACATACTTAGATTACATGTGTTTTGAATAAAAATAATTGAATGAAAACTAATAATATTTGGAAATATTATCTTTAGTTATGTTGTGTTCATTTTAGAAATTTATATAAACTTGGCTACTAGTGCAGTGTATATTACGTTGAGCAGCGTAGTAAGACATTTCTTGATTTTTGGGACATTTTGTGTCTCAGGTGGGATTTACCCTGGACATAGGACAATAGACACATAAATTTGAGGTTTGTCTCGGCCAATCCGGGACAGTTGGCAGCCTTTAGCCCAGTACTGTAGTACTTCTGGATGGAATTACTATATTTTGTTTCAAGATGGTTCGTATTTCATTTAGTATGGGTCATTCTTCTTTTGATTAATATTTTTCTATAAATATAAAATTAAATATAGGTTGATTTTAAACATCTTCATGACTCACAGAAATTAATTTAATTAATTTGGTTTATATCACGTTTTGGTTCCAGTTCAAGCTATGCGCATTAAAAAAAAAATTATTTTCATCGGTTTTACTACCTGTTTAGGCTATACACATATATGATAATTACTTTAATGGGGAAGGGATGAGGAAGGAAGTATCTTTAGAGGTAATCTACACGTATTTGCATGGAAGGAGAGCGGGAAACCATGCAGTAAAAACCACCCTCAGTACACCCGATCGGGATTTGAACCCAAATCTTCCCATCATCAACAGGCCAGTCCAACACGAGAATGATTCCTTAGACCAGTCGGCCACTGAAGCAAGCTATACAAATGTAATTACAGTAATTGATTAAGGATGGTAACTATTAAATTTAGGCTAAATGTAACTAAATTTGGTTGGAGGGACATTTGGAAATCATCTAGAAATAATCTACCTCAATACACTCAACCGGGATTCGAACCCCGACCTTCGTCCACAGCAGACAAGACCAGATAAGTTTGACATTTAGTCTATATGTCCATAGATTCTAGTCTAACAAAATATTAAACTACACATATAATCAATCACCTTGAGATGGGCAGGGAAGCCACATCATGGGATGAAATTGACATTAATTTATTCATTGAGGGTAGAACCGTGGCTTCCTAGATTAAACTTCAACCCTTCACGTAATTCCTCCAGCTAGAAGATTATTTGGGAACGCATTTAAATAATTTAAAGTGTTATATATAAATTAACACTTTGGATTCCTTGTCATTACCAAATTAATGTTATTTATATGTAGTCTTTTAAAGTTTGTAAGAATTTAAGGATATAATTTTAGTTTATATATAAAATGTATTGCCAAAATGGTCATTTCTTGCCAGTACACACGCATGCTAACCATTTAAAGCAGTCTGAAAAGAATAAGACAATCATATATGAGTGTCGGATCTCTAAGCTATTGCAGCATCTTCAATAATATAAGTATTACCATAGAAAAATAAGTATTACCATAGGTAAATAAGTACAGTATGTCTCTTTCTATATGGTAATACCACTTGATTTTGATCCTGGGTTGCTTCCCATGGAATTTAACTACCTAGCAACAAAGAAAATTCTTAAAGACATACAAATATATAGTAGCATCATAAAACCTGCTAAAAATATTCAGATAACTGGCACTTTATTCAAAGTGATCCTTGGGTCTGATGCCAGTTGGCCATTTTTTAAATATGCTGTTATGGAGTCACCAGGGAAAAAAAAATCTTCATAATATCAAGCCGTTTACATGATTTTTGATAGTAGGTAATACATCAGACTAGAGCAGCGAATCCCAAACTTCCAAGAGGTTCACCAAAATATTTCTGTAGTGGCGAATTTTTTTCATCACTTTGTGAGGATATGGGAAGCATTAATTGCAGTTTATTTTCTCACACTGAAATTGGGTAATTATCTCAAGGTAGAACTCTTACAAGATTGTTTGACCTTAAACATTAAGTTTTCGTTTTTCTTACCAACCATCCATTTCACAAGGCAAAGTGCACGCAAGGTAAAATGTGGCTCCAGGCTTTGGTATATTTGGTAGACATTTTCTCAAAATTAAACAGCTTAAGCCTATCTCTCCAGGGGTCAAATATTAACGTTGTTACTGTGCAAGACCGTATCGAGTCGTTCATAAAAAAATAAGTTTTGGGAAACATGTTTAATTAGCAATCAAGCGGATTGCTTTGATATCCTTCACGATTTGATGGTAGAGAATCAGCTTTCTTTGGACGAAAATGTAAATAATGTGGTTATAGAACACTTGAAAGGACTTTTAAAAACCTTCAGATAATATTTCACAGCCATGTCCAATAATAACAATTGGATTCGGAATCCTCTGGAAGAGACAGCAGTTTTGAAATCCTCCACATTAATCGTGAGTGAAAAAGAGCAGCTCCTTGAAATTTCCCCTGATTTTGAATTAAAGAAAAGCTATAAATATTTGTCATAAATTTGTTTCTGGGTAAGTTTAAAGGAGGAGTTTCCAGTGATGGTGAATAAAACTATTACAGGTTTGGTGCCATTTTCTTCTACGTATTTGAGCGAGACATCTTTTTCTTCATATGCCTATTTAAAAATATAAATACCGAAACAGGTTTAGTACTGAAAGTGACTTTAGACTTTATTTATCGTCTGTGGTTCCCGATTGCATCATTCTAACTAACTCGCGTGAAGAGGTGAGTGGGGAGCTGTTAAAACTTGTAAACCATTTTGAAACTTAAATCGGCATGGAATTTTGTGATTAAAAGGTGCTATTTCAGTTAATGTCAAAGCAACAATTTCCAGTACCACTTTAAAAAACATGGGAAATTTGATAATATTGTGACAGTAAAGATAAGAAAATGCTACCACAGTACTTTTTATTATTTAATTTCAATTTTAACTCTTTAAATAAATGTATAATTATTTGAACTTGTACTTAAGTAGTTTCATTATTATACCATTATATTTGGTGGGTATTCCAAAGTAACTACCGGAGCTATAGTAAGTTAATTTAAAGATATTAAAAATGGTTATTACAGTTAATAACTAAATTTCATAAAAATCTGGTATAAAATTAAGTGCGTGGCTATCAGGTGGTTCGTGCAACTCAGATGTTTGTGAATGGGGATCGCGATTCGAAAAAGTTTGGGAACCGCTGGAATAGAGCTAAATTCAACAAAATGAATTTGCACGAAGTGAGAGAGAAGATGGAAACCATTTGTGGGAGGAAAGGAGGGGGCGAACGCAATTCTACCATTCAGAATTTTAACTCCGCCCTACTTGTCACCGGAAAACCAAACAAGACGGGACACACCTTAACTAGTATTGTAAGGATGTATTCCTACATCCTGGTTTTATTAGGACACTATAAAGGAGACCTTATTATACAACTTACAAACTAACAACCTATAAAAATATGTCTATCATGACCTGAAAGTAGCCCTCGGGATTTCTCACTCCACTACGTCACACCGTGAGATAGTATTGTGATGTTCCACATCCGTTTGCTGTACCGTTATTCCCCCTTCCTCCTGCCCTCTTCAAAATGTCCTCCCCCTTCCTCCCTACAACCCTCCCCCTACAACCCCGCTCGCCTAACAACCACGGACATGTGGGTTCTTGATTGTTAATTATTAATGATTGTTAATTAATTATTGCTAATTAATATTGGCTAGGATTGAGGTGTTGGAGTTTTTATTCATTGATTAGAGCGTTGTAGTTTATTTATTTGTTTATTAGAACCTCACGCTATGTCTGTCGGGGGTAGAATGAACATTGGCTCTTCTGTCACAAGGCTCTGTCCCGGAACCAGCAGCACGAACCTCGCGCTATGGCTGTCGGTGGTAGAGTGTGATAAATGGTTTCCATGCCTTGAGACCCCCTCCCTCCTTAGAGGTATGTGCCACAACCCTGGCGCCAGTCTGGCGGGTCGACAAGACAAGTCAGGACCAGAATAGATCGTGACCTCGGCAACTTTCGTTTTCCCTGGCGCCAGTATGTTGGCCCTACAAGACGAGTTGAGACAAGAATAGATATTGAGGTCATTGACCCGGGCAACGGGTTTTCCCTGGCGCCAGGTTGGTGCGCAGACAAGACAAGTTGGGACTCGTAAGGGACAATCAGTAAATATAACACAGATATTACAAATATACATATATTTATTATACACCACAACTATACATTTTTACAGGAATGCCTCATATATTCGTTCATACGTTTTTCTAGAGTGTCTCTTAGATGCGTGAGTAAAATTGTTTTTAGTTCACAATCCAGCATGTAATAGTCTAAACCGATGACTTGACGTGTATAGTAGGTAGCACTGATAAGATCCAGGTTTTTGATATGCGTTTCCACCATAGGCTGTTCTAGGTCGACGACATCCACCGATTCTCTTAGCGTGTCACATACATCCACGACGAGTGTGTCGATCAAATTGTTGCAATAGCGGGCGACGGGTGTCGACCAAATGTTCCGTCGGTCGACGGCGACGTCGATGAGGTCCCACACCTCACAAAGACGCGCCCAGCTAGGTGCTAGATAGGTGACCCGCTTGAGTTCGGCGTCTTGTTTCTTGCTGATGACGACCATACGGTCACCGCACATGCGTTTCAGAGATATTTCATGATTAGTCAGACTAATCTTCTGAGGAGGTTGCGTGTTGCTGAAAAACTTTGATATGACAGACTTGTAGCTGCCCAGTTCATTGCCACTCTGTACGGTTAAAGCACAGTTCCCTCCACATTTTTCTAGCTGGACATAGGGCGTAAAGTTGCTCATGCCGACGATGACTCGCTTGGCGTTGACTCCATCCAGCGGGAACATTGTGTTGAAAATACTGGTGACGGCGCGTGGCTTCACCGGCTTTGCTTTGCTGGCGCAAACGTCTTGACCTTCCATGCTGTTTAGCGGTTATGGCCGGCACGCCGTCGGGACGCCCTTTTTATAGGCACACGCCACCTGGACACGGCCTCTTGAAGGGCGACATGCCCCTACAGTCTTGAAAAACCTATTGTAATATCTTACCAAATTAGCGTCGTTGGCTGTATGATTGGTGGGCGAGAATAGGTTTTGGAAAGTTTTCATTGGAATGTTCTGGGTGCGATAGAGAAGGTACATGAGACAGTAATGGCCGCATACGTTTGAGGCGATTCTTTGAAGTTGTAGCGTGCTATGGGACGTGCGAAAAGTGTTTTTGCGTATAAAGCCTGATGTGAATTTATACGGGGTGGAAAACCATAGCTGTCAGTATTCTCCCACGCCGTTCTTGTCGATAAAGATGGATCAGAACATTTTTACTTTATCATATCAAGAGAAATTACTGAGTTCATGAAAAAAAATTTGTCTCGAGTTTATGACAAATATTTATATTTTATGTGGGCTGGAACCCAAAAAAGTGGATTTTAGATAGTTATGTCTATCCCCATTTTTGTTTGTATGTTTGTCCCTGGCAACGGATCCGAAATGATTTAGTGGATTTTTTAAAACTCGATATTTAAATTTTATAAAGATATAATTATAACAATATTTGTTTTGTTTTACTCTAGTCCTTCAATTAAAGATAGTTTACTGATGAGTATATATTTTAATTACACATTTTTTGAAAATGGCAATTGCGATATTGTTTAATGTGCATAACTATGGGTTGTTAGAGACGGAAAATAGAGATATCTAATTTGTTTTTGGGTAAACATCCGTTCACTGATGACGGATTTTTCAAAAACTTGAAATATTCTACAAATGGCTATACAAATGCGGTTATAAATAGGTATCTTGGAGGTGTTTGATGTAAAAAAATAGCTTCGTTTAATTTATTTGGGGGTAAAAACTCATTTATGCCTATTAATTGTTTACTGATGAATTATTTTTCAAAATGTTAGAATATTTTACAAATTAGTCTAACTTGGTTTCAAATGGGTATATAGTTAATGTTTGAGTTTTATATAACAAATAACACTTTATATTTGATTTTGGTAAAACTTATTTATGGGTAGCTAACCGATAAATGATTTTTTCAAGAAATTGAAATATTTTAAAAATTTATTTTCTTCCAGATGGGATATTGTGGGAGTGTTTGACATAAAGGAATAACCCTGTATACTTTGCTTTGGGTAAAAATTTGATAAGGGGTCTTTTACTTGGAGTAATTTTCAAAAATTTGAATTATTTTGGAAATTACTAACGATTTTGCTTGAAATGTATATCAGAGGAATGTTTGGCATGAACATGACAAATAAAGCTCAGTACTTGTTTGGGGGACGAAATTGGTTTACTAATTATTATTTTAAAATTTGAATATTTAATAAATACATTTAGCAATCTCGTTCAAAATTGGTATCTAGAGATTATTTAACACGTCATTAATATGTACATTTGTTTATCTAAAATAAATTTAAGGTTTTTTATTTACAACAAATTATAGAAAATTTGAATATTTTAAAAATTGACCTTTAATATTTAATTAAAAGTATGAATCTGTGAAATGTTTTTCATTATATATAAGATTTTTTTTTAAATTAACAAATAATTTTATGGTGGTTTATTAATAGTACATCTTTGAATATTTGAATTTTCTAAATATATATGAACAATTTGTTTTAGTATATATAGAATTGTTATTTTGATAAACATGTTGATGTGTTTGTTTTTCGGAGTAAAACTTATTTAATGGTAGTTTA
>CABFVX010003228.1:0-47406 GCA_902151425.1 Timema shepardi
CCCTCTTCCGAGGAAGGGGGAATTCGCGCGCACGAACAATTAAATGAGGCTCATTAAGGACCAAAGAAAGTAATTAGAAGTATATGCGCCAGAAAAAGGTTACATACCAAGACCCTTGTGTGAGCTAACTGAGGTTAGCTCAGCACATAGTGTCACTACCATTTAACAGGTACGATAAAAACCTAATTGCAGAATTCAAAATAACCTTTACATATGTCATAAACAAGGTTAATAGTACAATTATAATTGTCCAGGTTATTCCCTAACCTTATTCCTTTTTTTAGCTTTCATTACCTTTTTTTGACACAAAGAGATTAACAGCGCTATCATAAAAGTTATAATCGAGAACCTATGTAAAAACTATAAAGTTAAATTGATATTTACCCTGTTTTTGGTTGGAAGAACAGTCGAGAAAATTCAAATATATTTCTTTGCTGCCAACACAAATAACATTTTACTTTGTTATTTGTGTTATTCTATAGATATTGATAATATCTATCAAAAGTGACAGTTCCAGATAACATGACTTGTCTCTTGATGTATGCATTTATTAAAACTGTTTTAGTAACTTTAGTAACTAACTTTTACTGTTCTTCCTACCAAAATCACACTATACAATACTCCAGTGCAATATTCCCTTCTATTAATCCTGAAGATCTCGGTATCCTATTCCTACACTTTCCAACCTTAATGTTGCCAAACCCAAAATGCAACACCATTCGCAATTGAGACCAAATAAACTTAACTTTGAAATGTATAGCTTTAAAGCATTATAGATAATATTTACCAGTTCTGATCTAATAACATTCTCCTATTTTCATATTTACAATACTCATCTAACCAAAATACTACATAAAAAATATTAAGGTTAATTTGTTAAGTCTAAAGTTCGCGCATAATGCCTAATATCAATAACACAGATAATTTCTGACCTAACAATACTCTCATTTTAAAATAAATCAAAGTCGAAAGTTCTATGTAAGTAATTTATAATTAAATTTGATAGATAAAGACCAAACAGATTTTTGAAAAGTTCCAGTAATATACATTTAAGCCGAAAATGAATTTATCCTTACATTATCTTAATATGTCCGATACGCCGACGCTCAGTCCTACATGGTCCTAGCCACGTCCAACTGTGAGCTCTTCTTCGGCGGTCGGTCTTTTATATGGCACACACTCGTCGAACAGGAGAGGCACAGGGGAAGGGAGCGCGCGCGTGGCAGAAGAACATTCTAATTTATTCTGGCAAAGTCTGGGAAGCTACTATCTCCTTCTCGTCTTTTATTTTCTTTGAAGTTAGGCAGATTGAGCATGGTAGTGGTGCTGGTGGTCTATAGCGGCGAGATGCGGTACTAGGCTCAGTGTTGGCAGTTTCTCGCGTGTGGTTTATGTAGTTGGATGTTTGTAGTTCGAGGTGCTTGGCCCGGTCGGTGATATTGGGTAAGTGATTTTTATGCTTGAATGGCCCCATTCTGTTTACTTGGAGCAATAATTGCTACAAGGTGGCAGACGCTCAGAAAATCTCACACCAAACCCACTTCGACTAACTGCAAAACATTTTCCATCCGCAGTGCCAGGAACAGCAGCAAAGCGCAAGCTGGAAAGGCAGTGCTATATCTGCTAACACACAGATAAAACACAGCCAAAGTGGAAAGACACTATGTGGATGTGTGTGGAATGTGATGTAGGACTTTGCATCCATCCATGCTTCACCACATTTCACACTAAAACAAATTTTTAAACTCTCAGAATTGTATATGAAATGGTAACTTTTTTTCTAGATATTATTTTTAAAAACTTGATAAATACTATATAAACTGCAATACATACATAATTTTAAAATTATTATGCAAAAGTAAAAATATATTTAATTTTCACCAAAAAACTCACTCCACAAGGATTATGTACTATATTAAAACTATACTCACCAAAGGGTTAATACCCATTCGGGTTGTACGTATATGTACTAATAATGTGTTAGGGATGAGGAAGGTTGAATTTAGAGGAAATGCACCCGCGAGAATGGAAAACTATTTAGGAAAAACCACCCTCAGTGCAATCGACTGATATCAAACACTAATTTCCCTGTCCTCGGCAGTCTAGTTTATTGCGAGAGTAGCGCGTTAGACCGTGTGACCACCGAAGCTCGTTTGATGATGTTTCAGGTGTTAACACCCTTCGTAGGAATTAATCTTAAGTATCAACGTTGACATTTCCGTAAAAAAATAGGCAGAATTTTTAAAAACAGAAAATATTTTGTCTCTCATCTCAAACCACTAGTAGCATGACCCCTGGAACATCAAACACAAGCAAATTATGAACCACTGGTAGCATGACCCATGGAACATCCAACACAAGCAAAATAGGCCTATGAACCACTAGTAGCTTAGCCCCTGGAACATCCAACATTAGCAAATTATGAACCATTGATAGCATGGTTCCTAGAGCATCCAACATCAGTGAATTATAAACCACCGGCAGCTTGGCCGTTTTAACATCATCATAAGCGGATTATGAACCCATAATATTATGCAGGTTTCCTATGCGTCATGGAAAACCTGGAATTTTAAATATTAGTTCCAGGCCTAGAAATGTTATGGAATTTTTCATTTTTCCAATCTTTTCCTGGAATTTCCTCTGTCCCCTTTTTTTTCCAAACAGGTCAGTATTTCAGGAGGAAACGAGTAAACCAGGAATAAGTCAGTAGATGTAATTCATAAGCTATCTGAATCCCTTTAAACTTTTCATTGCGCTACTGAATCATTCATTAATATAAAACTAGTTTGTATTATTATTTTTATAAATACTATTTTGGTTTTGTAATTTGCATAACATAAACGATCATGTAGAATATGAACAGTGAGAGTTGGGTTATTTAAAGTACACTTTCTAAACAGACTGATTATATCTACACACGACTTATAAACTAACTTATAGGACAGACCCAACAACCAGTCCCTGGCTGTTAGTTTGTCACTGTGAAAGGAGAAACTCGCATTTCCCCTATGATTATTTTCATGTGAGTTTATGTTTTAATTATTTGAATATTTTGTTGCATCATGGAATACATTTAAAAATAATAAAAGTTGTAGAAAGATGTAGGAGTTGGGAGCCTGCATTAAATAAAAGAAAATATGTAATTATGTTTATTTTTAAGGGATGTGCGAGTATTCAAGATTTTGGATAATTAACAGTTAATTATTAAATTTGAAACTCCAAATAGAACTTACGAATAGCATTGTCGAATAGCTGTGTCATAAATCTCTTAAAAGTCCCATCCAGACCAGTATGTCTACGAAAGAGCATTTAAAAGATTTCAAACCCTGAAAATATTTAAGGGGTTTCAAATCTAGATAACATTCAAGGGGAGTCAAGCCTAAAGAACTTAAGGGGTGTCAAGCCTAGATAATATTTAAGGTGTGTCAAAACCTAGATACCATTTTAAAGGTTTTAAACCTAGAAAACATTTAAAAGGGGTCAAGCCTAGAGCATATTTAAGGTGTTTAAAGCCTAGATTTAAAGGGGTCAAGAACTAATTTTATCATTCATTACTTTTGTGTTATTTAATTAAATTTATTCTATAATATAAAAGTAAGAGAGGTATGAGTGAGACTAGTGATAACATTCAGTATACAGCCAGTCCCTGTGATGGATGGAGTGAAGGTGTAGCTTGGTGTATCATTTTGGTGGGCTTGGCAAGCTGATGTGCAATAGTACCTTCTGGCTCACTGAGGAAATCAACAGGAAACTACTGCACTCCTAATTGACCTAGTAAACCTTTTCAGTGATGGCTAGGTTTTCAGCTGACAGTGTAATTGCTTAGGATACAACCAAACTTTGGATTGAGTACTCATCAACACACAAACAAAAGTAGGCCTTGCACGTTTGAAAATGAGAACTACACTTTAAAATAATAGAAATGATGAAAGAATCAAAATATGACCTTGTTTATTAATTACCCCACTATTTTACCCTTAATAATAATAATAATAATAATAATGTTTTACTCTAAAGAAATATAGTCTCTACTCTCTACACTGCCTAGCATAACATTCTCCATGCAATATTTAAATTTATTTCAAAAACTGATATATTTAAAAAAATGGATTTAGGGGAAACCCATTGTTTAAATAACTGTATCTAAAGTTTCTCTCAATTTCCTGAAATTTTGTTTTAAATTCAGCCGTTTTTTTTACTAATACCAACTTAAATAACAATGCTTTGAAATATTTTTTCTCATTTTTCATACTTAAATACAAAACCACATTTTCAATAGAAATTTACTAATTTAAATTATTTTTATTAAAAGTATAAGAAAAATCTACTATTCGATTTGTTTTATTCGGTATTTGTTCGAAATTTTGATATTCAATTCGATAAATAATCCTATTCGCACACCCCTAGTTCTTTGCCATTATTACTTTATGCACTCATCCTGGAGGGATTATAGAACATTCTTGAAAAGTCCTTGCTTGAAATGTCATGGAAAAATTGTCATGATTTTGTGTAGGAACCCTGAACATGGCCCCTGTAACATCAAACACCAGCAAATTATGAACCACTAGTAGCATGGCCCCTACAACATCCAACATTAGCAAATTATGAACCACTGGCAGCTTAGTCCCAAAATCCTAAATTGGGCCATGATGCACCATAAATTTAAAGAAGGAATCAGACAATTTTGTCTTTTAGGTTAGTTGGTAATATACTAAGCCATTATGTCACCACATGGAACCCAGCTTTAGAGTATTTAACAAAAATAAATCCCCCAGCGGGACGGGGCTTAGAATAGTCCCGCAGTAACCACTGCTTTTCATAAAAGGCAACTAAAAGGGGAGGCTTCTGTGCAGGACGTACCTCGTGCAGGACAAACCTATCCTATATCTTTCCTTTCACATCATTTTCTTCTTCCTTCACTTTCACTCCCTTTTTTCACTCTTCCCCCTTCACCTTATCTCTCCTTACCTCTTTCTTCCCCTCCCCTGCCGTTCAGTCCTGCACAGAGACTTTTGGCCCCTCCATTGACGATCATCGCAGCGAACACGGCTCTCCTCGGTTTATTATTGGATACCACTGCTTTGAGCTCCTGAATGAAATTGCGCCGGTTGCAATACCTTAGTCGAAGGGCCTTAGGGATGACAATAGCCGAGTACCCTACTTTGAGAAAAGATTGGTGGCGTTCATGAGGGCCCGGACGTAAAACTGGCACTTTCCTACACCCACTTGCTGAGACGACCTCTCTCTCGGCGATGCTCTATGCGAAGGGTGCCATGTCTAGCGTTGTATAGGGCCTCTCATCGGGACAGTTAACAGGGCCATATGTGGTACAGGTTGTCTACTGGGTCACTAAAAAGTCACTAATTTCCAAAAAGGTCACGGAAAAGTCACGAACTTTTAATATTTTGATCATAAAGTCACGAAAATAATTTTAGTTTGAATTTCCCGCACATCGTAATAACGCGAATGCTTCAAAGATAGCGCTATCCACTACACGTGATGGCACGCGCCAGTCGGAAGTTGCCTGATTGTTTTGTTTGTGATTCCAACGACAAGGTTAACGTTCGCCATCTTGTATTAAATTTTAATGTGGCGTGCTACTTGTCTCGTGGGGTGTGTGAGTACATTATGCCGAGTGTGTGTCTACAAATAATGGTTTTCGAGTGAATGAATTAGAATTTAGGTTTTGTAGATGATACGGGAAAAAACCAAGACATTTTCTACACAAACCGTGCGTTCATCTGTGTTGTGGATCTGGATCAAGATGTTGGCGGCAATTATCAATTTTTTACGCTTTCAAGTGATCCGACTGCAATTTGAAGGCGGTGTAAAATGTATATTATAATTTTAAATTAACGTTGGCAGCAAATAGCAATCGTTTTCGCAGTGAAATATTGCTTATATTTATAAAATATAAAATAATACTATTGTGTTAATATTTGATCCTTGACGTAATTGGTTTAATTTTAAAGACCATTCATTCAAAACAGTTGAAATTTACCAATTTTTAAAATGATTTTTGCTGTCTTACGGGCACATAAAATATTAGGCCTAAATTATTTTTTAATCGTGTGTTGCGAAAAAAAATCCATAATTTTTTTGGGGGGCATTCAAAGATTGTATGTGTGAAGTTTAGGCTAATCTGTTAAAAGATGCCTGGTAAATGTTCGTTCAAAGAGTTTTGGCTAGACTGTTGAAGAAAATAAATACTCAAAGTTGTTTCGCCCTGTTGAAGATGACCAGTATAAGGCTTAGTGTACATTTTGTAAATAGAAATTTGATATAAGCCACAGTGGGTTTAATGGAGTGAAAATTCATGGAAAAGGTAAGAAGCATTTGAAACTAACCTCTGCCCTACTCCAAGGTAAGCAAAAAACGCTCAGCTTTATATCTTCTGAAAAAGTTGGATGTAAACAGCCAAAACCTGCAAAAGAATTATTACCTTCCACAAGTAGGCCTACTTCTGAAAGTGATGTATATTTGGTTGCAGCTTCGTCTACATTAGTTGTTTCATCTTCCTCATCTCTTGGAGGACCTTTAAGTAAATTTTGTGTAAATGATACCTTGAAAGCAGAAATTCTGTGGTCCATGAATAAGGTTATGTATCATACTTCTGACAGAGGTTCATGTATTTCCAGTGATCTTTTCTCAATCATGTTTCCTGACAGTGTAATAGCACAGAAGTTCAAAATGCAAAAAGACAAACTTGGCTATTTGACAACCTTTGGTCTTGGCCCCTTCTTCCAAGAAAAACTCTCGGCGGAGTAAAAGAAGATAGCATTTTTTGCAGTTTCACTTGACGAAAGTCTCAATAGAATTGCCTAAAAAGGACAAATGAACATCATTGTCCGTTATTGGAACTCAAGTTTAAATGTGGTTTCGACCCGATACTTGAACTCTGTGTTTTTAGGACATTCTACTGCAGCTGACCTCCTTGATTCCTTTACGTCAGGTATGTCTGAATTAGGACTGCCTTTAAAGAATGTTCTACAAATTGCATGTTGATGGACCTAATGTAAATTTAAAATTCCTTAAGGACTTCAACCAAATGATGGGGAAAAATTTAGATAACTCTGAACACAAGAAACCTATTGATGTTGGCACATGATCTTTTCATATAGTTCACGGGGCTTATATAACAGCTCATAATAAATGTGAATGGCATATTCATAATTTCCTGTGTTCGTTGTATTATCTGTTTAAAGATTTTCCATCTCGAAAATCTGATAACATCCTCTCAAGTGGATCAGACCTCTTTCCACTTAAAATGTGTTTCATCAGATGGGTGGAAAACTCAAAAGTAATTGAAAGAGCCTTGAAAATGATTCCGCATTTAAAGAAATATGTGGCTTTTGTGTGTTACCAAACCCAGGGCTATATAGTAAGGGCTGTCTCACTACGGCTCTGGAGGTGGTCCTCTCTCATTCAAGACGTGACGTCACCGGCATGACAGAGCTCGAATGACACACGAAGAACGCTCGAAAGTTCCAAAACATAACTCACATTTTCTCGTAAACTACTTGAACAATTACAGTATTTTTTTCAGAATTTGTTATAAAAACCTTTTAAGACATGAGGGAATTATTAAAATTCCTATATTACAATTGGTTTGCTTTAAAAAAAATGTTTTCTAATGAAAGAACTATAATGAAGTTTTTATAGCAGACACATTTTCACTATGTTGAAAAGTTTTTTCCTAATTGGAATAGATGGATAGTATAAGCGTACGAAATGATGACCATTAACTGCATTTTATTTAGATATAAGATTCATCTCTGTAGCTTAAATACTTTGCTCAGTTTGACGTGTTTAGCTACGAGCTATTTTAACGCGCCTGGTTTTAGATAGACTGAATGAGGCTTGTCAGAAAGACGGGTTCGTCAATAATATTTAAACTAGTGATATTAATCACTATACAAAGTAGTAAATAGAATTAATTCAAGCCAAACCTTCTTGAAATTTACAAAAACCTCTAATAATATTGTTCATAATATAATAATAGTAATAATAACACAGAAGAATAAGTATATAATATAACAATATAACAACACTTATTAGAACAAAAACAAATCACATGTTTTTATTAACAGAATTATATAATACTATAATAGCCCTACCATAAGCGGCCTACATGTACATACATACGCAAAACTAATACATAACACTTTATATACTACTGCTGTTATAGTAATAATAATAATAATAATAATAATAATAATAATAATAATAATATAAAGAAGGATCAAGTTTGTGGCATAGTTTAACTTCACCCGTGTCCCTATGTAAAACATCAGTCAAAATATCCGCATTTATCTCTGTATTATCTTCAAAAACAAGTCCTTCGTCGAGAAAGTAGTTTCTCAAAAGTTTGATGTAGTGAGGAATGTAAGCAAAAACACACACTTTTCTATCGCAGTCAGCAGGATTGATAAAATATTTGTTTTTTGTGGTTATTTTGAGCTCCTTCCACAGTGTCCCACAGCCTCCTTAATCATAAACAATGGCACATACTTTGATTCCTGAAGACTCTACAACGTTAATAATCAGGAAAAGCAATGATTCGTTCATAGTCTTGTCGAAATCAAAATATACTGGCTGTTTCCATTTAGCTTATAGTCCTCTAATTAGCACAACTTGAACTTTAAAGGGAGGGCCGAGAAATTGGTCCAGTCCAACATCGTAGACAACCCTGCTGTCTATGTGAATTTCATCAAAACATAGTACACAAAGTTTATCTGTTGTAGGTAAAATCGTCACAGCATTTTGAAACCAGCGCCAGTACATTGTTAAGAATACCAGGAAAACAGGTAAACTTAGCACAACACTTACATAAAGTTGACGGGGAAGGCAAAGGGAATCCAAGTTTTTCTCTCCAAAAATCATACGCTTTACGAGATAGGGCTCTTATCATAACGGAGCGTGAAATGTACTTCACTTGTCCACCGAATCATTTTACCCTTACATGCCAATTATTTGAGTTGTGTGGGGTGTTAACAGTTTTGCGAAACAGTTAAACGACATTTTTCTTCATATTTACGTTTAATTAAGCATAATTGTCGCCTTAGTGATTTTGTTACACTAACATGCTTACTAATTTGTTTATAAAGTCCTTTAGATGTCCGAGCATATGTTAACAAAAAAATTGTTTCTCCTTCTTAAATACGTTCAACTGGATTTTTAAGGCATCTACAGTTTTCCTCAGGGTTTTAGTTTCGTCGAGCAATTGCTCGTAGTTTACACAGTGATCACACTTAAAAATTTTATCTTCTTCAAAGGCGGAATAACTCGGAACAATTTCATTTATTTCAACGCGTGGTTTTTTAGGGCTTAAATTTTCAATTATTTCCAAAGCAGCTAAACGAGTACGATCTAACAGTAAGCCTTTCTTCTCTAAGGAAAGCCAATTTCAATTCGAAATGAGTAACCATCACGCATTGGAATACTACTGTACTAACATGTGATTTGGCAGGTACCACGCTGTGTCTGGCCGGTGACGTCACACCTTTGCTCCCTCCTCCAACTAGCGGAACCAAGGCAGCAGCGTTAGCATCAAAGAACTGGGACAACCCTTACTATGTAGCCCGTTTCCAAACCACCTGAAACAAAGAATTTCGGTATTGTACGAGACTTCCTAAAAGATAACCTTCTTGAAGCAAAACTCCTTTTCTTACAGTCAGTAGTAGGAGAAGTGGAACCATATCTTAAAATGTTTCAAAATGACAATCCAATGTTGCCCTTTGTACACGCTGAACTTTATTCGATGGCACGTAGCATTTCTGCTCGCGTCCTTAAGGCAATGGTTATAAGCAATGTGTAAAACTCAGGACAGCTCTTGGCAATTGATGTCAAAAATGAAAATCTATTGAGCTTTTCGGACGTAGACATAAGGCTTTGGTGCGATTAAATTTTGTAAAAATGGGAAAGAACTTGATGTACAGCTCTTTAGAAAAGATTGTAGTCACTTCTTAGTGGAAATGTTTCAAAAACTGACTGGTCCTGGGTCTCCATTACGAAAGTGCATGGTGAAAGGTGCTTCATGCCTTTCACCAGCAGTAATGACTAGTGACACTCTAAGAGTACAACGGATAAGAGTACAACGGGTTAACATAGCACTCGAACAACTCACTTCAAACAACCATATTGCATACATTGAAGCTGAACATATAAGAAAACTACCTTGAAATCTGTGAGCAGTCTTCGGTTCAAGAAGAGCTGAAGACATTTGATTTCAATGAAACCAGATGTAAAGTGGTCAGGGTTTTAGGCCCTTAGCTCTCAACCATTTCATTTATAAAATTGTATTAGTTTTTCCTTTAGGTTACCTATTAATACACTCAAGATACTGAGAGTACTGAACTGATAAATACATTGTTCTTTTCCATTCATCTAGGCCTAATTTAATTCTTGTTATTACTATCAAATGGTTAATTATAAGAAAGTGTGGGGTTTTATGGTAATTATAAGTTATGTAAATCATAACCAAAGTTGTAAGCAATATATGTTTTAAATTTCAATTCATTAACTTCATTTTCAGGCCTTTAAACTTTTAATCTAATAGTATTTCATTATTTGAAGTCTTTGTTGGAATATTAGAGTCATCAAAATTTATTACTTTTACTTTTCATTTTAAGCATCGTGAAATGTATTAATAGCTGAACCCGGAAGCTGGGAGATGCACCTGTTACTTGCACGTGTAGTCTTTCAGGGGAGGGGGAGGTTTTGGCGTGGACTCCTGGCCTAGATTCTTTTCTCTTCAACATCTTCATTAATGCAAAAGCTTGCAATGCATTGGTGTCGTTTTGCACGATGATATTTACAATGTTCCATGGAAACAGTGCTGTTGAAATAGGTTTTTCAGTAAACAAGGAATGTTTGGTTAAAAATATGAAAGAGCGTTCTCTAATCTCCCAACGCAGCATATATTCAATGGTTCAGTCGGTAGGTGGCATAAAGAATGTGGAGTTTACAAGTGGGATGCTGCATGCAGCTAGGCGAGCAAGTTCCATAAGGAGGGAAGCAATTGAAGAAATGAAGAAGAAAGAAAGTGAAGAGGCTAACAGATCAAAAACAACATTGGAAACTGTAAATAAACTCGAGGCGGAGAAAAGAAAACATCTCCAACAGGATGAAGAAGAGGCTTCAGCACTTAAAACTAAAATCGACTTTGAGAAAAAATGATTGAGGCAGATGTAAATCCTGTATGTTGTGATTTTGTGTATAAAGTAAATATTAGGTGGCAAATTTGAACAATATTAGATTTTTATGTTTGTTGGAGACTTCAGCTTCTGGGAGCTTCAAACATCTTTAATTAAAAGTAAGTTTTCTTGTTGGTATGAGTATAGTAATAGTTTTTACTTGTGTTTGTTATTATAATATCTAGGCCCGATGTACAATATAATGTTCGACCGTTTACTGAAGGAATTTTTTTTGCACCACGTCTCACTGCCCGTTTGAGCTATACGCCCCCGAAGGTATTTTGTGGTCAAAAAAGGTCACTAAAAAATCACGAATTTTTGTTCCTATAACTGAGTAGACACCCTGTGGTAGTACCAACCTGGTTCACCCTGGGTCTTCGATCCAAGTACTGTGTAGGTTGTCCCCAATCATGGCATGGCCGACAACATTGTTGCCGCTGGCACCGTACTGCCAAACACTGCTGGCAACTCACTGCCCCGTCCCTCTCAGGGCCGTAATATTGACAAGAGGAGGAAAGGGGTAAGGCCGTCCAGCTCTATATTAGGAAAAATTCAGGAAATGGTGAGGCCCCAGCCCCGCTTCCTGGTAATGTCTCGAGTAGAAGACAATAAAGACCTGAAACGTGTTAGCCCAGTTATCCTCGAAAGAGTGATAAATGGAGCAGCGAAATCGAAAGTCTCAATAAGGAAACTGCGTGATGGCACCATCATGATTCAGACCACGACTGACATACAGTCTTCAAATATAATGGCGATCTCTGAAATATCGTTGAGCAATACGACTCATATACCGGTGAAGGTGGAACCTCACAGGTTCCTCAATGTTTGCAAGGGAGTGGTCATTTGCTATGAGCTCGACTGCGTGAGCATTGAGGATATCTGTGAGGAGCTTTCCCCTCAGCACGTAACCAAAGTGTACCGCATTGTCACCAAAAAGAACGGACAAGAGAAAAAAGCTACACGTATATCCTCACTTTTGCGACACCTACCCTTCCAAAGGAGGTCTGAGCAGGTTTCCACGTACTCAGGGTCCGGTCGTATGTCCCTAACCCTAGACGTTGTTTTCAGTGTCAGGAATTTGAGCATACGTAGCTACGATGCCGTGGTAAGCCGACCTGTGCGGATTGTGGACAAGAGGCTCACGAAACACCATGTGAGTCTCCGAAGTTCTGCGTAAACTGCAAGGGTCCACACTCTGCCTGGTCTCGGGCCTGTCCAAAATGGAAGGTAGAAAAAAAAGTATTGGAGATTCAATCCGAAAAAAAGATCTCATATGCCCAAGCACGCAAGGAATACGCATCGAGTCAGGCTTCGGTATTTCAGACATCATACAGCCAGATTGTCAGTCAGAACATCAACTGTACAAACTGCCATTGCGCAGTTAATCTCGCTAGGGCACCATCGCGACCTGTGCCATTGGTCTCTGCTCGAGACATCCGTATTGAAAACGCGCCAACTAAGGTGTCACCGATATTTTCACTGGGAGAAAAACTGCCACCTAAGTCATCTCCCCCCCCCCGTCCCACCGAGGAGCCCTCCTCGGGGAAATAAATTATGTGCGGCCGCTTTTGAGTCGCTCATTCTCGCCTCTGGGCCTCCAGAGGCCGGGATGAGTGTAGAAACAGGTGAGGCCGTAAAGGCGAGCCACACTGGTGCCTTGAAGAAGAACCAGCGAGAGACCGCCAAAAAAGTAATATGAAAAAGCGTCGAAGGCCTTAACAAAGCCTGTGCGCAAGGATTCGACTACCCAGTCTCTCCTGAAGCGGAAGGTCCAGGAGAGACTGAGAAAGGCAAGAGGACCTAAAAAGGCCCTCAACAAATTTTTATTTTTAAGATATAGCATCATGAATTTCGAGGATAGTTAAATCTTATATTAATAAAGTATGTCGCTACTACAATAGAATTGTAGGGGTTTCTATGCTTGTGTATAGGAAATTAAACAAATTTATTCCCTGCATCCTTTCATCTTGTGTTTGCAGGAGACCCACTTCCACCCAAATGACAACCCGATGCTTCGTGGGTACGATGTGTATTGTACCGACAAGCCTTTCTTTGATCGGGCTAGCGGAGGTGTGGCTATATTCGCACGAAGCAATATATACCATAAGAATATTAATATCGTTTCTGATCTCCAAGCGATCGCTGTCCGAGTCTCCCTAGCTTTGGAGATGACTGTATGCCCCATATACCTCCCGCCTGGTGAACGTATTTCGAAGAGGAGCCTAGAGACCCTCTTTATGCAACTTCCTGCCCCCTATATCATCTTGGGGGATTTTAATGCGCATAGCCTGGTGTGGGGATTTACTTTTAGAGATTCCCGCGGGAGCATGGTAGAGGATATTCTTGTCTCGGGAAACCTGGTGTTAATGAACACCGGGACCCAGACACACTTCTCCACCTTTAATGGTGTATCCTCTGCCATAGACCTAACTTTATGTAGCCCAGGGATCTCTGCTCTCTTACTTTGGGATGTCCATGCGGACATATGTGGGAGGGATCACTTTCCCATTCTGCTTTACCCACTCCAAGATCGCCCAAGTACATCACGGGTACCCCAATGGGTGATTAAACGTGCCGATTGGGATAAATTCCGCGAGCTCACCGTATTTCATGAATCCCATTCTCCTGACGTCGATGTTAAGGTTGGGTATTTAACTTCGACGGTCATCGTGGCGGTGAGGGCTTCCATCCCTAAATCCTCGCCAAATCCGCGCCACCATCCCGTTCCCAGGTGGAGCAAGAAGGGTCGGTCGGCTATTTATGACCATCGAAGGGCCCTACGTCTCTTTCATCGACGTCCTACCTTGTATAATCTGGAGTCATCCCGGATTCTACGTGCTCGAGCTCACCGAATCATTCGTGAAAGCAGATGAGAGTCTCGGAGAAAGTTTATTTCTACCCTTACAATATCCACTCCCACAACCAAGGTTTGGGACAATATCTGTAAATTACGTAATAGCAACAATTCCATTAACAATATACCTGCCCTCATGTCTAACGGTTCACGTGTCTCCTCCCCTGTGGAAGTCGTTAATATATTGGGATCGATGTTCGCCACTATTTCTAGCACTGCGAGCTACACTAACGAATCCGCAGTTCATAAGCGGAACATCGAGCGCCATGCTATTGATTTTGGACCTAAGTCGGGGGGAGGATTCTAACTCCCCCTTTACCAAAGATTAACTGACCTACACCCTGTCCCAGGCCGGCAGCACAGCCTCTGGTCCAGACGACATTCATTATGAGATGTTGCATCAGCTGCCCCCTGCCGGGCAGGCACTTCTTTTAGACCTCTACAATAGTATTTGGGAATCTCATCAGTTCCCATCACTATGGAGGCAAGCAACTGTTATACCTATACATAAAAATGGCAAAGATAAGTGAGAGCCAACTAGCTATAGACCGATAGCTTTAACTAGTTGCTTATGTAAAATATTGGAAAAAATAATTAATAAGCAACTTATATGGTATTTAGAATCCCGCAATCTGCTATCTAATATTCAATGTGGTTTTCACCGTAGCCGATCCACGGCGGATCACCTTGTCCGTCTAGAGACGGCTGTTCGTGACGCTTTTCTCCGTAAGCAGCATCTTCTGGCTGTTTTCTTCGATCTGGAGAAAGCGTACGACACCACCTGGCGGTACGGCATTTTGAAAACCCTTTTTAATTGGGGTTTTCGAGGGAACCTCCCAATTTTTATATCTAATTTTATGTCGGATAGACACGTCCGGGTAAGGTTGAATAACACCTTATTCAATGATTTTATTCAAGAAAATAGGGTGCTACAGGGTAGTATTCTGAGCTGTACGTTGTTCGCTATTGCGATAAATAGCATTGTTGACAACGTGCGCTTGCCTGCACGTTAATGCCTCTTTGTGGATGACTATGCAATTTATTGCAGTTCGTCAAGTCTCCACAGGGCTGAACGGCAGATACAGCTCTCTGTCAACAATCTTTGGTCGTGGGCAGCGCATAATGGCTTTCGCTTCTCTGCAGCCAAGACGACGGTTGTCTAATTCCATAGATTACGCGGAATACAGCCAGCCCCCAGTATTTTAATGAACCACGTTGTTTTACCAGTCTCAGAAAGCTCAAGGCTCCTTTTTTTTTACATTCTAGTATACTTTAATGTGTTGTTTTAATATGTTTGTTTTGTCTATTTATTGCGTGATGAACCTTTGGTTTTTTTTAGCAGGTGTTTCACTAAATTCTTACTCTGAGCCCATTTGAGTACCCCTATGGAGTGTCCCAAATGGGTATTTTTCTCATATTGAGATCTATTCTTTTTATATATGTATTTTTGCAGTGTGTCTTCACCTCTCTATAGAAACAGGTGAATATTTTGATTCTACTATAGAGATTTTACTATGTATGTATATTATGTTAAGGCCCTAATGACCTCAGTGTGTCGCTGGGCCTCTAAACACCAAAATAATAATAATAATAATAATAACCAAAATAAAATATATCTGGTTTCAGTTGTAGGCCTATATTAATGAATGACCAGACAGGCTATTCATGCATTTATTGGTTCATCATTGTGTCTCAAAGTTACTGCAGGTTTTGTCAAAAAACCTACATGTAATTTAAGAGTTGTGTTGAAAGATTTTTAGTTCATCTATCATATAACACACTCACTCAGGTATGCATTTTCTTACATTACCTTTGAAGAATGAGCCAAAACCTCATTTAATAATTTTAGAAAAACCTCTCGGTGGTGTAGCTAGCTAATATGCTTGTTTCGTGTTGAACTAGTTTACCGAGGACAGGGAGATTGAGCTTCTAATATGGGTCGAGTGAACTGGGGGTGGTTTTTCCTAATTGGTTTTCCACTCTCTTCATACAAATGTGGGTTCACTTTCTCTAAATTTGACCTTCCCAATCCCTAACCCATTAGATTAATTAGTACTTAAGCGTATAACCCAAACGGGTATTAAGATGCGGTGCTAAAATATCATCCTGATTATGTTTAATTAAATAAAGTGAATTACCCATGTCAAATACACATTATGCTGTTCTTTGTCTGGGGAAGGTAAGACGTCACACCTTATAACCATTGTCGCAGGTAATATAATAAATTTAATGGGAACACTTCACTAATACTAACTTATTACCTGAACAAAGAAGGGTTTACGAGTTAAAAAATGAAATAATCTTATCAATTTTGTAATATTTTAAAATTTATTATACCGTATTAGTATTGTTTTGTAAAATTGAGTAAATTTGTGACACATTGTTAGATTCACTTTTTTTTTCTTTCTGAAATACTTGGAAGTCTTTATCCAAATTATTGTAGTTTTTATTCCACAGTACGGTAAAATGAAATAAATAACAATATGGAAATTACATTAATACCATCTTCAATATGTTTGACAATAAATTTATTTTTAACTTAACTTAATTTTCACTCTCATTGGCAATGAAACATAGCATTTAAGAGTATATTTATTACAACTAGGCTTATCAAAAACATGTTCCTAAAGGTTATTTTGATGCTTCATATTTAATTTTACACTATCTAATACTAGATTATATATTAAATTAATGTAATATACAGCAAGTCCTGCTATCACGTTGAATTATGTTCGTGAAAAATGCAACTTTGTTGAAAACCATGTTGTTGAGTTTAACCATAATAATCAATGTTAAGTCTAGAGGTTAGGATACACGGTCCCCCCAAATACCTACAAGACATTGAGCTTCGGGGCGTGGATGAGACTGGTTCAGCGATCATGCTCTTCTCCTCCTCATGGGTAACAATGACGACTTTTTCTTGAAAGAAACATGGAGATTTAAAGTCATGGCTACACAATGCTGACTGGATTTGAGATGCTGTATTGTTTCCATATTTCACAGATAATTTAATTGATTAGCTTGATTTTCTTTGCGACCGGAGTTGTAGATGAATAACACGGATGTTTAGACGCCATTCTTGTCAGACAAAAACTACTATATAGCGAGACAAATAATCTATAAACACGCAAAAAGCAAAAAAAAAAAAGACACACACGAGCAATGCACTAACATAGAATATAGCTTATGGAAAGTAGGCTTACAACACCATGCTCAACAATGACTGTGAAGGTTTGTTGGAGGAGGAGATGGGTGTGTTACGTGGCCTGCATGACTCTTGCATAGCACAGGTGGTGGTTGGCGACCAATTCAAACTTGACGCGATTTAATAAACCGAAAAATAGCGCTGTAGCCAGTCGGGGACAATATTAAGTAAAAATAGGGTAACTGACAACACAATAGAAGGACTCACTGTAGGTACCATTTATTTATACATTGTTCATACGTCCATCTTCTCTTCACTATTCTTGTGCACATAGTCACAATTTGGGTCGTATGCAAAATCTTGACTAAGGGGATGATTTGTTGACACTAGCTTGGGTTTGCGTGCTTCATCATAGGTTAAAAGGTGGAGCCTTAATGTGCTCGGGACCACACGATTGGTCCACTAATCATTCACTATTCTTACTTACTGCCCTTTGTGTCAGGTGTTAGTGTACGAAAATAAATAAGGAAGAGATGACCAAGAGTATGACCAAATGAAGAGAGAGGTTGATTTGTTTCAATCAAAGTTTTACCTATATTTCCAGGTTGGCTCGCTTCCCTACTAGCATTTTATACTGTTTTCATAAATCTCTTAGTAATCTAGCAGTTATTTATATGTTTCAAATTGTTACAGGGGACATATTAATGACTCCAATTCTGGATGCAGAGCAAAACACTCCAGATAGAAACTACACGGAACATCATTGCAGTGCGAGGTCTGTAGTGGAGAGAACTATCGGCTTTTTAAAGGCTCATTGGAGATGTCTTTTGAAGCATCGCACACATCATTATCATCTAATAATAGCAGCTAAAATAATTAATACTTGTGCTGCATTGCACAATATGTCTGTGCTTAGTAATGTGCTATTGCTGGATGAAAATGAAGAAAGAATGGCAAAACATGCTCCTCCTTTGAATGAAGAACAAATTGTTGGGCAAATTCATAACAGGGCCATTGGTATCAGTGTTTAACATCAATTTATTAATGAATACTTTCACTAAAGGATATTGACTATAACAAAAACAATATTTATCTACTTATCTTTATTGATTTCTGTAAAATATATTGTTATATTAGGCTAGTTCAGGGTGTCCAACCAAACTCTTTTAAAATCCTCTAACTTTCCCAGAGCAAATCTATTTTTACATCCATTATATATAAGTATTAAATATATTACAAACATTATTTTACCAAGGTCACAAGTTAATTTAATAATACTTTTAGACACATACTCATTCTAAAATTGTATAGCTATCTAAGTAACGTTCATTGAGATCGTATTGAGTCATTAAAAGATCGTCGTACACCAGTACAGACTGTACAGTTTAAAATTATATAATAGTTGAATTATCATGAGTGGGCATGACTTAACTTTGGTAAGAGACACACAGAGGGAGCGAAAGATAACACAAAATCATATGTTGAATTGAGATTAGTATGTTCACCTGGGACATTTGTGTTAAAGCGATTTGCCATAAACATATTAACTGAAATAAAAAGGGCATTTTGACTATTGTAAATCAAACTTGTGTACTTCTTAGTGAATACGTAAGGATTTCAGGAATGTTTAATACAATTTCCAAACTTTTCCCTGTTTTCCATATAGCTGGACATCCGGCTAACACCAAAAGTATGTTTGTACATTTTCTCTTTATTTTTAGCAAATGTTTAGTTAACAGGTTTGCCCTTACATGATCTAGAAGGGTATGTAGTTGTAAGATGCTTGTACAGTCTACCCATTTTTTGTTGTCACATTTTATATTTTTGGAAGGGCTAGTTAGGTTGCTTTCAGCACCGGTAAAATCTTGTAACATTTTCTCTATTCTTGAAAACAAAGGGGGTTGTAACTTGGTTAGGGATTTTACCCCTTAGCTTTCTATCTTTCCCATATATTGGTTAAGGATTTTGCCCCTTAGCTCTCTATCTTCCCAAGATATTGTAACACAGGGTGCGTGCGACCATTCGCACGCCACTATGTGAACCACAAGTTCTTTTGGGGATATTAAGGTATACTTCTGATCAAACATGAATGAAAATGCACAAGCTTTTTATTATTAAAAATGAAACGATACATACACTGATTAACTATACAGCTAAATTAATTACAATTAAACAAGTCGTTGAATTAAATAATTATAATCATGTTAAAGTCTATACATTAATAAACTAATAAGAACACATGAAAATAGAAGGGAATTAAATAAACAAATTAACATACATAACGACCATTCAAATATTAAAAGTCACAAAAATGAACACTATTGACACAGTTCACAGTTATAGTAATTAATGTCTACATCACCCATCACTTGTCGCTGGCTCCTGAACACGACACTGCGATGACCCGTGATATACAAATGCCGATCACGCCACCCACTCTCGGGCACGCTAGCCCACTCCTGAACACTCCAGTCCACAACTCGCAACTGGGGCCTCCGTGGCTATCGCTGACCGTGTGTACATATGGTCGCAGCTAAAAAGTCTGGAAATCTCCAATTCTAGAATGCTGGGCTATCTTCCAGACATGTGCCTTTTCCTCCCCCCTTTCTCTAATCCCCCGGCTGAGTGAGACTGCTGCTGCATGCCTGTTAAACAAGCACGAAGATAGAGAGAACAAGGAGCGCAGTTAGGGTATCAAAGACGCTGGTCCCATTGTCAGAAACTAATCTTGTTACAATATTACGTTATTTTCATTAATCAGCTCTATTCATTGTTTATATTCAATAGTTTGTTAAAGGTTAGCAAGTGCCTAAATTCTCAATCTATATAACCAAAGACTTTTGCACAAGGTTATCATTGTTATCAGTTACCTCCTCTAAAGTGTATCTATTAATAATACATTGTAACCTTGTTTATCTGGCCCTCATTGATCCGGACTGAAATTCTGCATTAATGTTTTTTTGTAACATTTTTTATGGAACAAATAATTGATGTAACATGTTTCAAGTATTTTATAGTAATATTAACAAATATATTTCTTTAACACAATTTTTCCTATAATTTCTGGATTATCCAGATTGTCCTTAATATGGATGACACATGGTACCAGTTAGACCAGATAAATGAGGTTCCACTGTATATTCTAGCCATCACGATAGTAATAAAATAGCCTAGCTTCCATTGTACTTTTGTTTATAAATTTATTAACGGCGTAACTTCCAACGGGTGCCTAATTTAGTAATATTATAGGTTTAACTGTAGGGGTGTGCGAAGCTTCAAAAAAATACAAAGCCAAATTGAATCTGGGTGTTATTCGTATTCGATTCAAACTCATATTTGCCGTCTGCAATCATTCGAAGCTTCGTCTGATATTCGAAATATAGTGATGATATTACACTTATATTTTATCAACTTAGAGTGAAGTGAAATTACCTCAATAAATAAAATATATATTTATTGTTTTTAGTTTTAATACAAGTTTGCTTTATATTTTTGGGAAAATTTCTTTAACTCTTTAAATTAGTTCAAGGCGGCCATAACATTAAACATCCAACCTCGTTGCCCACAAACATGGATCGGTACCAATGAAGACGAATTTATTACTTACTATTGAAAGTGTAGATTAGACATAATAATAATAATAAAAAAAATTCAGTGTGTTTGATTAAACTTTTGAAATATTACTTGAATATTGAAAATAATTTTTACTATTTTAAAATGCCCACACATAGCCACTATAGCTATTTACTATATGAATTATGTTCAATTATGCAAACTCCTGCTAACGCGGAAGATAGTGGGAGAGTTTAGCAATTGTTCAGCGCATGCGCAGTTAAGGAACGCAACATTCTTTAAATTATTAAAAATACTTGGTTAACTAAAATTGTTAATTTTCATGGAATCTTAAATATTTTATATTTAATTAAAATCTGCAAAAAATCTTATTTGATACATATTATATGGAGAATTGATTAATTTATAAGTAAAATTATTATTGAATTCGTATCATTTCCAAAATGTGGTATATAGACACATGTGCGTTCAAAATCGGAACCATATTTTTTTAGTAATTAACATGGCAAGATTTAAATTAATAAAATAATAAATCTGCCTTGTTGATTTGTAAAATAGCAATAATGAAATTTATTAAATATAGTTTTCATTAGATTTGTGAAATAGAGAAATTTTCTAGCACTGAACCTCTCAAATTTATAAACGCACCCGCTGAATTAAATTGAAATCATATTTTTCTAGAACACACCTACCAAATTAAATTGAAATCGTATTTGTCTAGAACATTGTTCTTCAGTCTTCTTCTTAAGTGTCCATTAACTCTTGTGCCATTCCATGTCAAGTGAGCCATTGAAAAAACCGGCACACTTTAGATTTTGATAAAATTAGACACGATTGTTATTTATACAAATATAGTTAAAAATACAAAATTTCATAATTTTCTCTTCTTTAGTTTTTGAGTTATAAATTTTCAAATTTTTAAAAAAAGGGGCATTTTAGGCTTCACTGTTCATCATGTTTTATTTAATGTCTTCAGTTAAAAATAAGATAGAGAAATAAAATAATATATTACATGCTTACATCAGGGCATTTTAAAAGTTCAAGTTCATCAACTCGAAATTTTGATTTTTAATTTCTCCATAAACATATGTTTTAAAATAAGTTACACCTTTTCACTCTTATCTTATAGGTATGTATAGCAAATTTCAACTTGGGATCTTGATGGGATAAATTTTGAATTAACTTTTAACAACATTAGGATCACCAAAATAGTACTATCACAGTATGACTCATGGCGGGCGATACATTGAAAAATTTTCATTTGCAAACCTATATAAAAGTGAGTTTGAAAATATGTTTGTTCTTTAAACAGTTTCAGAATCTTTCTTGTTCAAACAAGTTGAATCGTGTTTTGTTTCTTCCAAAGAAAACATGTCTCTTAGACCAGTTACATTTTAAATGAATGTGCATGTCTGAACCTGTAAGCTAATGTTGCTTCCTTGTGTATCATGTCAGTCCCATGTTTGCACTGGGGAGAGAAATACCAATATTGTGTGCTGGGATCAAGATAGCTCTGTGTTTATTATAATAGTGTGTTTATGTTAAATTAATTGAAAATGATTATTCGTTTAGGCCTAAAACAATAATTGTGTATATATTATTTTCAAATTAACTAGAGTTTAGTGTGTAATATGGAAGAAATAATGAGAAAATCTAATTTTAATATCTACTGTTGTAATCCTTTTAAGTAAGAAGGGCATAAGACTTTAAAAAATGTTAGACCTGTTAGAGATTGGATGTGCTTAGCGCATGGTGATATTCAAAGTGAAATGAAAATATGTGATAGTTGCAGAAAACAATTGTCTCAGGAAAAGTCTAAAATGGTTCAAGCCGACAGTGAGGAAAATAACATGCCAAGTCCTTGTAATATAGGTGACAATTTTATTTCCGTGGATTTAAGCCTAGAATATTTGAATAAGTCTTTATCAACCCTTGACGAGTCCCCCATTTTAAAGAAATGTTTGTCTATGCCAAAGTACTGTAAAAATAAATTAGACACAATCAAGAAATTTTTATCAGATAAAACCCTTGAAAATGACAGTGATGAAGAGAAACAAACAGAATCTGAAATATTGGCACAACTAAAAGAAAAATTTCAACAAGTAGAAAGGACAAGTGCTAAGATTACAATTTTGACATTGTTGCCAAAGAGCTGGTCATGCAAGAAAATCAAAACCCAGTTTAATGTTAGCAATGAAATGGCAAGGAAAGTAAATAAACTGGTTAAAGAACAGGGTATTTTATCTTCACCTACTCCAAAGCATGGCAAAGTGTTACATCAGTCAGTCATTATTAAAGTAGAACATTTTTACAATAGTGATGAAATAAATCGTCTTATGCCAGGAAAAAAATATTTCATTTCTGTATAAAAAAAAGGTGATAGATATCATGCACATTTTCAAAAGAGATTAATTTTAGGGAATCTAAAGTAAATTTATGAGCTTTTTAAAAGAAAATATCCTGTAGAAAAAACAGGATTTTCAAAATTTGCAGATCTTTATCTTAAAAACTGCATCCTGGCTGGTGTAAGTGATACACATTCTGTTTGTGTCTGTACAACACATCAGACTGTAATGTTAATGATTAGTGGAGCATTTTTAAAAAACACAGTATTAGACAATGTCACTTCAATAGATGACTACAAATCATGTCTAGCCAAAATAATGTGTGATGTACCACTGCCAAAATGTTAACTCAATCTATGTACTTCTTGCCCTGGAAAAGAATATTTGAAAGAACAGTTGAATGAAAAAAATGGAACAGGAAATGATTGAGCAAATAATTTATAAACAATGGGTCTCTGTTGATTGGTGTAGTTTCGAGACACTCACAAAAGGTACAAGATTTTTAAGTGTATTTCTTGGAGAACTTGTAATTAAAAAAAACATTCATTTATAGCTAAAAAACAATCAGCCCATTTTCCTTATTTGAACGAGAATATAAAATATAATGAATCTGTTATAGCCTTTCATTTTGCAGACAATTATTCTTTTGTACTCCAAGATGAAGCTCAATCATATCATTGGAAAATTGATAAAGTTACACTGTTTCCTGTTGCAGTCTACTTTAAAGATATTGAAGGACTAAAGTTTAAAAGTTTTGTATTTATTTAAGAGAATCTCAGGTATGACACAATAGCAGTGCATTTATTTAAGAAAAAGCTCATTGCATACCTACGTTCAGACATCATTCCATCTTTGGCAAAGGTCTATTACTTCTCTCATGGCTCTGCAGGGGCATATTCTCTGGATATGCTAGTCCTGCGCCGCATACCCATAAGGATATGGACTAGTTTTTTGTTTAATCCAATGTTGTCTGTGCGAACTCTTTAAATACTAATGTTTGAATTGTTAATAAATGTGCATGTAATGAATTATTCAATTTAAAGCTAATATTGGTTCATATTCCAAGAATACTGTGTTTTAAGTAATTCTTCCAAAAGGTTCTACTTGGCACAATAGGAAACCCAGGGCTTGCTACTTGAAAATCGCAAGGCAAGATAGGGAGGCTCTAAAGACCTTGCCCAATGTCTAGAGGGTTGCAATACATTCCTTTCCGCTCGTCCATAAGTGATTGGCAAATGAGCACGAGTTTTTAAACCCCAGGTCATGCTGTTCATGTGAAGAAAGCTAAGCATTGTGCTAACAAGTGGAAAAAAGATTCAAGATCACAATGTTTATTTATTAAGCTAATTTAGTATAATTTGAGTAAAAATACATAATATATATATATAATTAATTGCAAAATAATAGTTAGTATACGTAAAAAGCTTTAAATTATACATTAATTAAATACATTGATTTATGTTAAGGTATTCTAGTCACATGTATTATCATGTATTTGGCAAACACATTTAATTTTTTTTTTAAATTTAGGCATTTCAACATGGATAGAGTAGAGAAAAGGGGGTGGAGGCAGGTGACAAGGCTACTTTAACCGTAGTTGGCGGTAATTCTTGTTTTTCTTTAGTAGAAAGGATTGTGGAGTTTTAATAGTGTTCTTTTAGTTTTTGTTTTACATTAATGACTTATTAGTCATTGTGATTTTTTATAATTATTCATCAAAGAATCTCAATAAGCAGGAGAGTGATTTCACCATTTCAAGATGATTTAGAAGGAAAAGGTAAAAAATATATATATTTTCTTATAATTTACTTAATCAGTGGCGCACACAGCCATTTACTTTGGGGGGAGGCATTCAAACAAGGCTGCAGCAAGAATGACATTTTGATGGAGAGAGCGGGTTTGGGGTTCACAGCCTCCTAAGACCTGAAGGTTGAGAATATTTATGAATATTAAATCCTTTTATAAATCAGTTGGAGTAGTTTAATAGTAACTAAGCGATTTAAATAATAGAAATGGTAATAAAGCTATTATTTATATATTTTTTTAATTGTTAATTTTGTGTGTAACGGTCAACATTATGAATATTATGATTAAGTGATGTAGCATCCAAAAGGGGCAGATGCCAACAAACCACATAGAAAAACATAAAAACTAAAAATATGGGGGGAGTTAACCCAGAGCGAGTGCCGAGGAGTTCTAGGTTGTAAATGCTTAACACAAACATTACAGTCCCACAACTCGCAACCCTCGAATTAGTTGTGGATCTATAAAAAAATGTGAACCTCTATCTCAACCAGACAGCACGAGACTGCAGCCTTCCTAAAGTTCATATTAAACCTAACTATTTGACGAACTTTCCTTGGAAATGATGGGGCATATATCAGAGAGATACAAAACAGATTAAGAAAGATTGATATTTATTAATAACGCTCAATAGTTGCGTAACAGTTTGAATCTGGGTATACAATATAATATAGCTAAAAACATTATGACTCGAAACTAATGAAATATTCCATATAAAGGTTAACATAGTTTTCTTTACATGCGTATAGTGTACGCGAGACTAATTAAAGACTTTATAAACATAGTCACGTAGTGTTATATAAAAATGTAACTCGAAGAAGTTAAACTATAGCTCTATCATGAAGAGGCGCCCTTCTAGCAACACTAAATCTTTAAATATTTTATATTTTAATATCAAATATTTAAATCCTACATTTACTATAAAAGGTTTGCTCAGAATAAAAGGAGCTTTGCAAATGACAATAAACCATCTTAACTTAGCAATGAAAGATATCCCTTAAGAATCAACGTATTACAAAAAAAATTAATTATCAAATAGTTAGCCATTAGAAATGGCGCGAAAAAGTTGTTTAAGATACAAATTTATTCTCAGAAAAAAAACCGTAATAAATTAACATCAAGACCCAGAAAATGGTATTCATGAAAGTTATCAAAAATTCCTAAATACATTATGACCAAAAACAAATTATCCAACCTATCGTAATATAAAAGAGTAAGGAAATGTTCCTAACCATAAGACGTAATTTTAGCAATTTTTTTTAAAGTGTGGCCGAAAGGAGAATTTAGAAAATAATTAAAGTATAAAAGTTTCATAAGCCAAAACAGAATTTAGATCTTACATTTTAGACGCAGAAAGCCGGAGACTTAAGTTAACCCTGCTAAGACACAGGCCCAATTGTGACGTTATCGATACAGAGAGCAGAATACATACAAAACTCAGTAGAGGACGAAAGGAGAAGGGGTAGGACACATTCTGGACTGAAATGGAACAAAAATGCAAGCATGCTGTGCATCGGGAATATTCTCGTAACGGAGACTAGTCACTGCGCATGCCCAGCCAGGCCTAGGCGTCGCTTAGCTTGCCAGACATCACGCGCTCTTAGTATCTTGTTCTCCCGGGTCAGTGAATGTTCGTCCGGAGGTTTTGAGCCGTTGTTCCACGCAGGCCCAGTCGACAGGCGAATGCAGTAAGTCTCTTCTATTTGTTTTGTTTTAACGTCTCCCTTATAACGTCCAATGCTACAGTGATAAATATTTTATTTATACTTAATATCATTTAAATTTCTATTAACATAATTCTGATGTTGGAGAAATAGGGGGGAGAGAGGTCAAATACCCTGTTTGCCCCACTCCTCCTCAGGTATACCACTTCTTACAGCAATGATATGTGTAAATATTTTAGCAATAAACCAATGATGTAGCGATAGATTATTAATAGTCCGAGATAATCTCCACTATGTTAGTCAGAGTTAACGCATATACATAGCTTCTGGAGCATAAATTCTCAAGTTGAGAGAATCATTTCCATGCAGCATTTTGTTAGCTAAGTTGGCTTTAAGGGGGTTGCCTACCAGAGCGCTGGAATGCGTTACAGACGTTCAGGAAATAGGCCATGGTTAAGTAGTTTTATTTTTTCCATATTTGACATAAGCCAAAATGAAGATAAAAGGTGGGAACATACTTATCTTGTACTCTCAACCTTACATTTTGATAATCTATACATAACAAATTCAATGAACATTTGGAATATTGTCACATTTATGAGATGAGGGTAACTACTAGATAAACCTTTCAGAAACAGTCATTTTTTGATAAGGTCACAACAGAAAATGTAAAGATAATTAATTCCTGCTGCTGTTTTGACGCGTCAAAGCTAATGCTTTTCAGCGATCAAATAGGGCAGCTATATCCTCCATCAACGCTTTGGAATTACAGAATAGCCGGAGAAAGAAGGAAAGGCAGTTGACTCCATGCACATGCGCTCTTTTAGTTGGATGTCTGTCTTCACCTTGTTGAGAGTTGAGACAACGCACAGTGAGCCCGCACATTTTAAAGTTTTAGGTGTTCGTTAAAAGATGTTAAAAATAATAATATCTGCCGTAGCTTTTATTTTAAATGTATTAATCAATGTGTTCACAAACTGGCCCTGCTTTTCCGAACAGTTGTGTATGCTTTGCCTTCTTATGATAGCTATTATAAGTATATATTAATAACATATAATTATATTGTTTTTTCGATAAATTAAAACGACTGACTATGAACAATAATTCAGTCAAAAGTGACTACCGTAAAGGGGGGAGGGGGGGAACTAGACTTCAACCATCTGCTAGTCATAAAAAATTAGGATGGAATAAGGGGAAGAAGAGTTTTATTGATGGATCAAAGTAAGTATATACTGTTTTTATCAGTATAAAAACAGGATCTAGTTCACTGTTCAATGGTTGCGTGCTAGTTTCATTTTGCCGTGTTGATCCTATATTCAGGAGGAAGGGGTTAAAATCTCATCTGGAAGCTTCACTAAACTGGTCACATGAAGTAAAGATCCACAATTTGAATTATGTTGCTTAAATTTATAACATTTATTTTTATGGTCTTTGTAATTATTCTTATAAATCCAATGAGCTTCACCAAAAGTATTGACACGTGTTTCTGAATTATTGATTTACATAGTGGAGCTGCGTGAAGATAGCCTTCCTTAGCCGGTAATGTACGCCTCTTATTATGTTGCAAATAAAGAACTAATTCTGAGATTGTAGCATTTAAAGCACTAATCATACACTAAATATTGACAAATGTTTCAGGATTAGTGCCTTACATTGTTATATAAGCTTCACGAATCTCCACCAAGGTGCATTAGCGTAGTTTTTGAAATGTGAAATTCATTTTGGTTTTATAATCTATACCCACACGCTAATGTGTGAGCACTTTTTTGTATCAAATACTTCCTCGTCCCTAGTAATTTTTTTTACCTTTATAATATTTATTAAAGTTCTAAAAATCTGTACATTTTTTTAATAGATAAGCAAATTAATAATTCGTAAGACGAAAGGACCACATAATCCTTACTAAATACAAATTTATTTTATATAGGCTTACCAATAGTTGTTTACATTTTTATTTTAGGAATAGCCATAGTGATATAATTCAAATAATCCCTTCTCCACATTCGAGAACACATCCTAGCCTCTTATCTGATACTATTGGTATCCTCCCTTTACATTCAGAGCTGCCTCGCTGCAGCGCACAAGTTAATATATCCACACATTCAATAAGTGGTAGGCCTAGCAGTAGCACCTTTACAGAAAATTTGATGGACATATACTCCGGAGAAGTGTCGAAGACATCATTGTATTGTACCAACTTCCTACTACTACTATGTAAATTAGAAAACTTAACATTTCAATTTCACAATAGTTTTATTTAGTAGACATTAGAAGTGTTACAGTTTACAAGTTTTACAATTAGGCAGAAAATGAAAGCATATTAATTCTCTTCTCAAGACAAATATCCTTGAATTTCTAAACACAGTGACCAGTCAAGAGGCAGTAGAATTTCTAAAAGGAGAGTAATTTGAGAATTAGTTAAAGCAAAATATAGAACAAATTTACAGTATAACATTTACACAGTCTCACTCGACAAGGTTTAGTGTTACTAAAATAGTTGGATAGTTGACTGATAAATCCTGCTGGATGATGGCTAAGGGCCAGAAGTCATTAAAGTACTAAGGCAGGACATGTTCCCATTACGGTACTACCCATGCATTCAATAGTACATTAACCTAATTTTGAACTACCACAAAATTTAAGAACTTATTTACAGGGTAAAACAAAATATTATTTGCGCGGACCCCACTATGACAAACAGTCACTTTCCACGGGTTGCGCACCCAAACTAATACCTTTAATGAACATTGACTGCATAGTCAAACCTCTATGATTTACAACTACACTGCGTAAGGCAGAAAAAAGAAACAGACTTCCTGGCGATAACCATCAATAACAAAGTACTGATGCACATGACGTTTAGGGTGTCATGAACTATTTTACCTTTTCAAGATTTATAGGAACTTGTGAGTTAGTGTACATTTACCACACTAAAATTCACATTTTCCAAGTGAGAGGCATAGACGTTAGGACCGTGTCCAAAAATACAATAATGCACTCAGCATTTGACTTTATGAGTCATTAAAATTTTACATGTCCATCAGACAGAAAGGCGAAATATTGCCAAGGTACTTCTAGCATAACGAAGTTAGCTAGTTCTGAATATGATACTTGGTCTAACAAAATAAAACCAAAATACAAAGGCACTCAGCAATTGACTTTAAGAGTCATTAACATCTGACTTGTCAATCAGACAGACAGGCGAAATATTACCACGATACTTCTAGCATTAGCTAGTTCTGAACATGATACAAATCTAATAAAATGAAACATTTCTCTTGCAAAATTAAAGGACTTCCGAATAACTATTTACAACATATCAAATAAAAAATAAAGTATCTTCTGACTACATGCTAGTGACTAAACGACCCCGGCTGGATACTGATACCCTAGTTGAGTTGTCCTGGTGTCCAGCTCGTTGATTCCGACGATTCATCCAGCAACGTCGATGCTATGGCGGCGAATCCGACGCCACGAACCCCATGGTCCTTCTTGGTAGTTTTCTCACCGGCAGAGCTTCGTCCTAGTACCTAGGCTGAGAGAAGGCGTTGTGCATAAATGAGCTCATGGTGCTACCCTTATATAGCGACAATCAGACACGAACATGAAAAGGGAGATAAAGGAGAATGAATTACGAAGCAGAGGTAGAATAAGGGAGAATAAATGAGAAAGAGAAAGAGAGAAGAGTTTAGAAACTGACGAGCTTCTTCTGTCGACCACCAGAGGCGCATGGTATCGCTGTGCCTTGACTCGGCACATCGACTTGATTCTTCCCTACTGCGTGAGTCAGAGTTGATCCACGTGGAGCCGCCATCATGGATAATTCTGTTTTTGTGAAATGAGTAAACGATATCTGCAGGCATCTGCCCTTGGGTGAGTTTTATACACATATATCCTGTATCAAAATGCATCAGTATTAATTTAGTTATTTGATTTTCACTGTTTGTTTTACGAAAAGAAATGATATAGAAGTATATTTTTTAAATTATATTAACGGCCACATGGTCAGCTGTAAGTTTTGTATCAGACCCCTTTTTATAACTAGGGCACATATTCACAAATCTTATTCATAACTTTAATAACATTAGTCTTCTTTTGTGATATCTAGAACCGCAATTATAAAAATGTAAATTAATTTTTTTATTAATCCACGTGTTTTGAACGTAGGCCAATACGCAGTTTTTTTTATTAGAGTACAACTTTGAGGTAGTTTATCTTTTAATATCTCCATATAACCCCAACGTGGCACCCAATTACACGAATATTGATAAATAGTTAGTTTTTTCCTTGTAGGTGATCAATCAATCTGATTGACACGCTACAGTATTTACAACAGTAAATATTAGATTTCATATCTTCGCCTTTCACGAATGACACGTCAAGCTCGACCACGTAGAATCCAGAGTGACTCCAGATTCTACAAGGTAGGACTTTGATGAAAGAGATGTAGGGCCTTTCAACATTCATAAATATCCAACCGACACTCCTCGTTCCATCGGGGAACAGAAAGGTGGCGCGAATTTGGTGAGGGTTTAAGTATGGAAGCCTTCATCAGCACAATGACCTTCGAAGTAAAATGTTCCGTCTCGAATCGATGCCAGGAGAACAGGTTAGTCAAACACAGCGAGCGCTTGGAACTATACCAGTATCGTGGTCAGGATCTTGAAGTGGTGAAAGGAAAATGGAAAAATGATCGCTGCCACATAGTTCCGGGTAAACCTCCCAAAGGAAGTGAGCATAAATCCCATGGCTATAGAAAGTTAAGTCGATGGCAGAGGATACACCGTTAAAGGTGGAAAGGTAAGTCTGGGTACCGATATTCAGTAGCACAAGATCACCTGAAACACCTGAAACAAGAATATACTCTATCATCCTCCCTCCTTGTCTGTAAAATTAGACCCCCACACCATGTTAAGAGCGTTAAAATCCCCCAAGATGATATAGGGGTTGGGAAGTGGTATAAAGAGGGCCTTAAGGCTCTGGTTTCCCGAGGTACACCCTGGGGGTGTCTCCTAAGGAAGGCTTGGGGTTGTTCTCCAAGGAGGGCTCGAAGGTATTCCCTGAAGAGGCCTCGGGGGTCCTACCTCTATCCACTAGATGCATGTAAACCTCTTACCGAAATGTCTGATGGTAAGACTCGCGAGGAACAAATGATTGTTGGTGTATGAACAGCCATAAAAGAAGCAGGAATAAGCTTTAGTGAAAAATGGGTTGAAATGCTACCCCAAGACTTGAAAAACAACCCTTACCCTGTTTTTGGGTGCCATGATTACTACCGCAATACCTATCACAAGAAAAAAGATCTTATTCCCATTATTGAATATACTGATTTGTTTAGTAAAAAGTTAACACACATAATGACACTATTGTTCGAAAGGCAAACAGAGTTGCATACAACCAAGCAAGGTAGAAAGGTCAGTTTCCTTCTTCAAGGTTATCTGATCATAATTAGACCAATTTATTTTAGTTTACATTACAAAATATTTATTTGTACAAGAAACACAAAACATAGATTTGTTATAACATTCCTCAAATGATGTTAATTAAAATTCATCCATTTGTTTAATATTTTAACAAACTTAACAAGAAAATATGTGTAGCGATAGTCAAAATAATTCATGTGTTAAATTGATGTCGGTGACCTGGTAGTCTAGGGGTAAGGTGTCGGATTTCTGTGCTTCTTTATCTAGAAGACTGTGTAGAGGTTCCAAAACAGTAGATTTGTCCATAAGGAATCTCACATAAAAATTGAGAAGTCCTAATAAAGCTTGAAGTTCTATTTTGTTCTTAGGTGCTGGAGCTTTCTGTATGGCTTCAACCTTGTCTTGTGTGAATGCCTTTGGCGTATACCTGAAAACCTTAAAATGACACTGCCGGAACTCAAAACCTGCACTTGTCCTTCCTTAACCGCAACCCTACATCACTCAATCTTTGTAGTACTTCCTGTACTCAGTAATTATGTTGTTCTCTATCGTTGCCCGATATAATTGTCTATCAGGAGTACCGCTGTACCTGGTATACCTGCTAATATACCTTAAATCAGCCTTTGAAATATCCCCGGTGCTGCATTAATTCCAAAAGGCATTCTTGTCACTAGAATCAAGCCTTTTGACGTATCAACCGTCAATATTTTAGAAGATTCTTTATTTACTTTAACTGGAGCATAAGCCTGTGCGAGGTCAATCTTAGAAAATATGGTTCCACCTGTTAGGCATGCAAAAGCTTCAGTTGTAGTTGGTAAAGGGTATTTGTCAGGACATAGCGCTTTATTAAATATGCTCCAGTAGACCCCGCACAACCGCAGAGATCCATCCCGCTTTGGCACAATCACTAGGGGGGTATCCCACTTTGAAAACGATACTGGTTTGTATATCCCTTCCTCAACTAACCTTGTAATCTCTCGATTGACATCGTCTGCCAGTGCCAGTGATATTGGACAGCTCCATAGATACTGAAGTTGCACTGAGGAGTCCATTTTTAATGAAACTGGTGGTCCAACATATTCTACTGTACTGTCTCCATGAACTTTCTATCTGTGATATGGTGAATTCCTTGCACTTTAATTCCCAACTCGATGAACCAATTTCTCCCAAGGAGGTTTGGCCCATTTCCTTCCCCTAATGTTATGGGCAGAGTAGCAGACATACCATTGTATGTGGCCTCCACATTACACCAATCCAGGATACAAAGAGGCTGTTTATTTCCCCAGGTACAAAGCTGAATATCAGAACTCATAAGTTTTGATTTAGGGGTCCATATTTTTCATAGGTTACTGAGCTGATAACTGTCAGGGCTGCTCCTGAATCGATCTCCATGTGATGTTTAGTTCAATTTAACATCACATTTATGTGGAAGGATGGGTCGTCTCTAGTTTCAGATACCATAGAAAACAGCTGATATGCCATATATAATTCTGATCTTGCAGGTTCCATGGGTACTAAATGGTTTGTTTGTGGGTGTTGCACTCTTCGTTTGACATAATTTTGTCTCTTCGACTTACATGTCCTTTCTATGGGACCCAACGTTTTACAAAAACGACATATCGCATTTGCCCATGGACATTCAGAGGTTAGATGCTCTTTGTCACAACGATAGCACGTTGATCATTTTGTTGACTTGTATAAAAACTTTGTTAATTATTGGCAACTTTTTGTTGAGATTGGTGGTTTCTAGACAGTCTGTGTACTTCCATTGGGCCTGCTTCTTGGTCTTGGTACCCCACCGGTGTTGCGGAAATTGGCCGCATCACACGTTGATGTTGTGCCGCTGCTTCGCTACTTACTGCCATGAAAATTGTCTCATCTAAATTAATTTCATTTTTAGAAAGCATTTCGCGCTGCACTGTCTCATCCACGATCCCCTGCACTAAACTATCCCGCAGCATCCGATTTATAAATGTTCCAAGGTTACAACGGTTGGCCATCTCTCTCAAAGCGGCAACATACGTATTCCACAATGGACTCGTCGGTTCACTGATCCCTTTTGCTGAAATTGAAAGTTTGTACAATTTCATTGTATTTTTGCGCAAAATGGCCGTTTAAAACACTAACTAAATCACCAAATTATTTAAAATTGGGATCCTCTGGCGCAACTAACGCAGTTAAGCGATCAAATGTTTTATCCCCGATCACAAAAAAACATATAGACCGTTTCTTCTTATCGTCGATTATATCATTAGCAATGAAAAAGTGTTCCAACCTCTTTGCGTAGTTCATCCACGTGTGTGGTTGGGTAGTATCGAATTTCGTGAAACTTGATAAAAAATGTTGCCATTATGAATACTTCGGTGGCTTGACCTATATCATGCGTTACGTATCAATCACCTTGTCGCAAAACTGTTGTGTCCTTACACAGACACATATTTAGTCTTGTACACGAACCCCACTCGCGCACGTAATAACACCAAGAAGTACAAAGCTAAAGTCTTAGAACGGAACATGTTGTCCATCACTTCCAGCTATGACTACTCTAGTCAGTTCAGTCCAGATTGACCAACTTAATCTATACAGATCCCTGCTATAAAGTATATTACATTAATTTAAATATTTTTAAAGATTATACACTTTACAGAGATTTTTGTTATTAATAAATAAAGAAGTGTTTAGTTTGTCATTGGTTTTATTTATAGTTCCTTCCCTAACGCTAAAGGACTGGACTTTGTAAATACTATGGGAATGAAACACACATGGAAATGAATTAACATTTTCACAATTGTTATGTAAAGTATTGTAAAATTTTACTTAATATCATTTATAGTTTTATTGTCTTTAAGTTGAGTAGGCTCTAATTTTGATTATAAGAAGAGTAAATGACAGTCACAAACGTTAGTAAAACTACAGTGATTTATTATTATTATTTCAAGAAAATGTGATTTACATCTTTAACTTTCGATATATATTATAAATAGTCCTACCTTTAAAATAATAATTAAGTAAAATGCCATCAACGTTGTCCACCATTTTTTTAAATGTATTTATTTGTATTTTCTAAACCTGTTCTTTCTACAAGAATTAGAATATACCTGACAAAACGCAGTGGTAGGTGGTTTTCCACTTTATATTATTATTATTATTATTATTATTAGCACCGCGTCTTACTAACCGTTCGGGTTATACGCACTTACGGTAATGTGTAATGGTAGGGTGATTGTGAGATGAAATGGAGGACCTACAGTTTAAAGTGGAATCCGAATCACGGTGGAGGCCTGTCATTCCCCACCTTCACAAGATGTTTCCACTTTATAGTTATCACATTTCATTTTCTTTCATCCTCTCCAAAAGAATGTTGGTGTTTTTCCTATAAAAATCCTTCTTAATTTTATATTATTATAAGTAAAATCCTTGTATATAATGTAAAAGTAAAAATAAATTGTTTTTATCCAAATTAGTTTTTAATTTGGTCTATTATGAATTATTATTAAAACAGTTTAAAAGATTTACCCACATTTTAATTTATTGGACCTTTTATTTTAACGATTAACTTTCAATTAGCATTAGAAAACCGACTTTCAGCAATATATCTATGACTTAATAATCTGCGTTGTTTGGCTGGTTTTCATTCTTTGCGCATCTTTAATGTATGCATTATTAAGGATCAAGTGTGCACTTGTGGCAGGTTATTTGGATTTCGTGCCTAGGCTCACTAACCTCTTCTCGTTTATGTGGTTCTGCTCCATCAGAAGTTGTCAACAGGCGGCATTCATGAGTAAAAGTACCGAGTGAGAGTAATATATAAATATTTCAAGAAGTATTATTTGCATATAAATAAAATAATTTTTAAAGTATATAACATTTGTTTTGAAAATTCTTTTTTTCAATGTTTCCCCAACATTTTAAAAATTCCGTTTATGAGACTATTTGTTTAAAAAAATGAAGATATATGCATACTATTGTATTAAGATATTTTATATGTATATGTATATATATATTTAAACCCACACGGTAAAAGCCTTTAAAAATACCCTGCATAATTTGGTAAAAATAATAATAAAACGTATACCTACTTTTTTAATGACAAAAAAATCCATCAATCGTCTAGTTTCAAAATTGCTACCAACCCATTTCATGTAGGCACGCTATCACTTAACTGCAACCCAAGTTTTGGCTTGATATGTCTAATCATTCAAATGTTGAGATCTGGGGGAAGGGTCTAGTCGTTCAATAAGTTATAACCTATCTCACTTATAGAGACACGTAGCATCCTAAGGTTTCATTTTATAAATTTATTTGGGGTATCTGACGTGCATTTTCTGAACCTAGTAATACAATCAACACACCACTTTGTGACTATCTTAAAACTTGAGACGACTAAACATCCCCGTCCATTATCATATCAGGTTATAAGAAAAACAAATGTTTCACTAGAAATAAAGTTCTACAGTGTCAGGAATTGAACTTAGTGTCCCTAAATCAGTATAAAAACATACCATCGATTGAGCTAAGCTGTCGAACTATCTGTACGCTAAATAAATCTGTAACTCGTGCACTTGTAGTATTCTTGGTTTAGAAAGCAATAATAATAATAATGTAACCAATAATTATCTGAGGAGTATGAGATTTTAACACATAAGTAGTAATGCAGCCTACAAAATAAATAATTTATTTGTTCTTGAAATTAACTTGGAAGGAACAATAACTGTTGGATTACTGCAAAACATAAATGTTTAGAAGATGTATGAATGTTAACTGCATTAGAAACTGTCAATATTTTGCTAGTGCATGACTTGATGAAGTGAATAATGTGTTCCAACCCTCCTTTTAGACAAGCGCCATTTAACTATTTTACTTTATACGCGGACATTCGCGGCCAGCCAGCACACACAGAATGAACTATTTATTAATATGTTTGAGTGCCAGGAAAACTTCACTCTTTCTTAGGTAACCTTCATATAGTCAATCTTAAATCAATAGAACAAGGAAAGAGTGTTTACAGCAATACTCTAATGGGCTAGGAATTGTAAAGGTTGAAGTTAGAGGAAGGGAACCCGCCTTTGTGTGGAGGGAGAGTGTAAAACCACTTAGGAAAAACTACCCGAGTTCACCCGAGCGATATTAGAAACTTGATCTCCACATCCTTGTCAGTTGAGCTAAGCAGTAAACTAGCGCGTTAGCTAACTACGCAACCGGAGCGGGTCTGAGAGTTGTTGATAATCTCAGTTTGGTAAACACATTATTGATTGAACTTAAAAACGAAAGCCCCGAGTTAATAATAGATTATAGACCAATGTGATATCTGCTCGAAACACTCACAAAAATATATATATATATTTTATATTAAACAAAATTACAAAGTAAAATTAATATTCTGGGAATACGGTAAATAATGTATATTTTACTGCTTCGGTGTTCATGCGGACAAAAAATTCTTATATGGTCCATTTTCAGTGCTGGATGAAACAGGGTTATAGTCCTGGCCGTAAATATTGATACACGTTTTCTTAAATTGTTCCCCAACTTTCCTCCAAGAAAATGTTGTTACATCACCTTTAATTTGTATCTTTTTAATCACTATCCCCCAGTAATTAGTAGTAAATATGGTTGAAATAGTTAAGATTATGTTACTTATAAATATTCTCCTATAGTTCACTCTGGATTTTATTATCCCCTTCACGGAAGAACGGAATTTCACCTTCCGGCTAATCCACAAAATCCATTATAGCTAGGCCTGTCAGTATTTCCAGGGACTCACAAAAAACACCTGATTAAACTAATGTCCAAACCTGGCTGGATATAAAAACTACGTAAGCCTAGTTGAAAAAAAATTACACTGCAATCGCTTATGTGGTTATAAATATCCTAGATAAAATATACACAACATCCATCCGAAACCTTAACAGGGATTTGAACCCCAAGACCTAGGTCTATCATACTACAATTTTCCCAGTTGATATCCTACAAGATAGAATTAACTACGGAATCAGTGGTTGGCAGATATCCGGCTGGTCCTTCACCGAGACTCACAACACAAAACATGATTAAATCATGCTAAAACTTGCTTGAATAAATATTCTACAAAAAAAACTACATTTAAAGCGGTTAAGTGGTTCCATAGATATATACAAATATCCGGCTGGCACTTCAACGGGACTTAAACCAATACACCCAGTTATAACTACTAACCTAAAAAATGCCTGGATAAATACACTAAAGAATAATAAAAACTACCCCACAGTAATTGTGTTGGTTGTCCATAAATGTATACAAACATTCGGCTGGTTCTTCACCGGGACTCTCACCGAAACACCTGATTATTCACAAATAATGCTAAAGCCTGCCTAGATATTGATCCAGTACAAAAGTAACAACCACACCGAAATTGGTTATATGGTTCAGGAGATAAATAAATCCGGCAGTATCTTTAAAAGAAAATCAAACCCTTACTGTATGTATGCGAGATCCTCTCTTAGGAGACATCGTGATGAATAGAAATAAATGCACCGCAATAGGTTGTGAAATTCCAGGTATCCTTGGATATAGACAGATATTCTTAAATATAGTACAGAGCTACAATATATTTTTACTTGAATATATTTATATTTCAAACCTTAAAAAAGCAGAGATATTATGTAAAGTGGTTTTAAGCTCGTAAAACAAAACAATATTTATCCTTGCTTTACAATTATCATTTAAACCTCCTCACTCTGATATTGTATTATTACTTGCCTACGACATGGCCAGTTTTATTGTTTGGATTTCCAAAATTGATTTAGTAAAACACAAATTTGACAACAAAAAAACCACAGTTAACACTATACTTTAAATTTATTATAAAATTATAATAATCAACGCAAATCTTAATAAACCACACCTTTTCTTAATCAAAGTATTAATTATTAAAGCGTTTTACTAATAGTTATATTATAGCCGCTATGGTAACATTAAATAAAGTATGGAATGGAACTATGCGCCCATAAAGTTATACACAGTCATAATAACTTTGAAGAAACGAATAAATTCACTTTTATAACTAAAATATGTCTAATGGATGAGATTTTATCAATACTTATTTTTGGTCCACCCAGAAATAATATAAAATATTTTAAAATAGGATTGGGACCCTTAAATTACAGAAGTTTTTTAAAACTCAGCTTCTTACAAATAAAGTAAAAATCTTTTAGAGTTAATCTGTTATTTAAGTTACATGTGTGGAATATAATAATTAATCATTAATACATTTTATAACTGGCTATAAACAGTAATGAAGACTCTGGAAAAGAGGAGACTTGCGTTATGCTACCATGTAAAACCAATCAATGTGGGCAACAGTGCCCAAATAACGTTTGACGTGGTTAAACTTTTAATAGCTAAAAAAAAAAAGACCAGCCCATATGTTAATGAGAGCAAACATAATTAATTAACCTAGTATGTAACTAATAATTATTAATGTTATCATGATCAGAACAATAAAGTTAAATTAATTCAGTAAATCAAACCTATCGGGCATCGCTAAAAGACATAACCCCTCTCCCATCACTCCTTCCAAACGGTCAAGAAATAATTTAACGACTTAAGGCCTTCTATAACTTAGGTGTTGGGCGTAGCTAGGCAAACTATTCTTCAGTCATGTGTGGAGGAATATCATACCTCGCGGGCTCAGTGAATTATATGTTGCTACCTTTCAAATTTGACGGAGTGTACCTGTGAAGTTGATGCGTGGTTATGTGGTTTGGTCTGGTTCTCTTTGGAGCAGAACTAACCAATAGAAACCAGACTTTGTCTGGAGCAATCCGGTTATGTTGTTTGGTCTGGCTCTCTTTGGGACAGAACAACCCAATACAAAACAGACTTTGTCTAGAACGCTCTTTGTCTGTGGTATGATCTGGTTTTCTGTTGGATAGGACAAACCAAAGCAATCGAGACTTTGTCAGAAACACTCTTTATTTGTGGTTTGGTCTGGTTTTCTATGGGACAGAACAAATAAGTGCAAACCACCCTTTGTCTGGAGCACACTAGATCTGTGGTTTGATCTGGGTTTCCTTGAGATAGAACAAACAAGTGCAAATCAAACTTTGTTGGGAACTCTCTTGATCTGTCCTTTGGTATGCGTTTCTTTGGTACAAAACAAACCAGTGCAAACCAGACTTTGTCTGGAACACTCTTGATCATGGGTTTTGTCTGGGTTTCTTTGGTACAAAACAAACCAGTATAAACCAGAGTGTTTCTGGAACACTCTTGGTCTATGGTTTGTTCTGAATTCTTTTGGGACAGAACAAACCAGTGCAAACTACCTTTTGTCTGGAACACTCTTGATATGTGGTTTGGTCTGGGTTTCTTTGGGAGAGAACAAACCAATGCAAACCAGACTTTGTTTGGAACACTATTGATATATTTGGTCTGGTTTTCTTTGTAACAGAATAAACCAGTGCAAATAAGACATTATCTGGAATACCCTTGATCTGTGATTTGGTCTGGTTTCTTATGGAACAGAGCAAATAAATACAAACCAAACTTCTCTGGAACTCTCCGGCTATGTTTTTGGTCTTTTTTCTTTGTAACTGATCTAACCAACGCAAACCATATTTTGTTCTGAAAAATACAGGTATGTGGTTTTGTCCGGTTATCGTTGGGATGGGCCAAACCAATGGGGACCAGACACTACCTAGCTGATCCTCTCGCCCCAATTTGACCTTTGACCTCTATGTGGAGAGAGTGTGTACTGGGATGATTACGTAATGTTGCTGTCGCTCTCTGATTAGTTATTGGCTTTACCCCTCTCTATAACCCCCTCCCTTCCTTCTGATCCCCTTCCTCAACTCTCTGCCCTCCTTTTCCAGTATTCCAAACACGTTGGTTCTTGTCCAAACCGGTTTCGAACTTGTTTATTTTTGTTGAAACTTGTTTTTTATGTGTATTCATTGTTTTTTTATGCCTGGGTAGTATTAGGATGGTTGATGGAGTTTATTTTATTTATTGGCGTACAGTCCACGGCCTTTGGCGCTCCTCCCTCGTCATTGCTGATTAGGGAAGGAACACAGAGCATGAAGCTCTACTGACGGCAGAGTAGAGAAGAGTGTGAGAAATGGTCCCCAGCCGTAAGACCCCTTTCACATCCTCTCACTCCCCCTACCCCGGCAAATGGGTTTTCCCGGTTTCGTCATCACAATGTAAAAAAAACCTCCCTCACCCCTTTACCCCTCAATGTTATAATTGGTTTTTTCCCGTGGGTTTTCCAGGTGTTGCCACCCCTCCTCCCCACCAACTATGTGATAATGGTTCTTTTTTCCCGAAACTAGAGAGCATTGACACAACTCTGATTAGGTTGTTTGTTATCATCCATCGACATTCAGCGTGGATGTAGGTATCACTACCTGCATTTGACAATCAATCTCAGAACGGGAATCAAACTTCGATCACTTTGTCATTGGTTGTCTAGTATAGCGACGCCTTAGATCATGCGATCATAGATGCATGTATACAAAAATTATTATAAAATGCATATTTATTTATAAATTGCGAATGTATATTGTTACCCAAGAATAATGTGAAAAAAAAGAAACAACCGGTTTATCCTTGAGCCACTTATACCAACAGAAAAATTTTTATTTTAATGTTATCATCTATATTTTGTCGAAATAATATATAATTCTTACATTAATTCATAAGTAATTTTGAATTGAATAACTTAAATTCATTGTCCGCAACTATATTTTGATGATATAATATATAACTACATAAATTCATAAATAATAACAGGGCTGAGGAAGATGTAACATATACCTGCACTTTAGTGAAAGCAGAGTGATACGGTCAACCTGGATTTAATCCCCCAACTTCCCTGTTAATAGCCAAGAAGATAAGCTTATCGATATTTATAACCGCGTCTTACTACCCGTTAGTGTTATACGCTTGAGTACAAATTACGCTAATGGATTAGGAAATGTTCAGCGTTTACGTGGAGGGAGAGTGGGAAACCATTTAGTGAGAACTACCAAGAGTACATCTCAGCAGGTATTCGAATCCCCAACACAGATTCGAGCCCCGATATGGTATTTCAAATTGCACGCGCCCGTTCTATCCCTGGAACCTGTTCTTCGAATTTCAAAGACAGGAAGGCGCTGGCAATATACACGTGACAACTTAGCCGGAACAAAATATTAAAGAGCGCATATGGGTAGGTGTCACATTTTAGCACTGAGTCTCCCATTTGGGTCATACGATTAATACAAATTACGCTAACAGATTGATAATTGGGAAGTTTGAATTTAGAGTAAGTGAGCCTGCATTTGCTTAGAGGTAGAGTGGAAAACACCCCTAGTTTACTCGACTGAGATTAAAACCTCAAACTCCACCCGTCCTCGACCGTCTGGCTCTACACGAAACAAGCACGTCAGTCAACTACGCCACCAAGGTAAATTATTTTAGAAACAATCTTTTTTTTTTTCCTTTAGCCACTTATAACAGCAAAAAACTACCTTTATTCTACATACCATTTAATGTTCTCATCTATATTTTGCCGATTATATAACTTTTACAAAAATTCATAAGTAATCTTAAATACTATTTTAAATAACATTTAATGCTCAGAGCTATATTTTGTTGACACAATAAATAGCATTTACACAAAACCAAATTAGCCACTTAAACAACATAGAAATTTAATGTCCGCAATTATATTTTGATGAAATAATATATAAATTTTACATACATTCATTAGTAATATCAAATACAATTTTAAATATCATTTAATGCGCGAAATTATATTTTGTTGACATAATAAATAATATTAACACAAAACAAATTAGCTACTTAAACTTCAAGCCAAAATCAGAGGAAGTTCACCCACATTTTGCAAGAAGGGAGAATGGAAAGTCTATTAGAAAAAGCTTTCTAAATACGCTCGAAGCTGATGAAAGAATCTATAATATTTCTTTTTAAATTTAATACTATGCCATGGATTTGTTTAGCTTACCCTGAATATTTATTAAAACTTGTAATATCCCTTTACAATACACACACACACGCACATAGCCTCCCATCATTCTACATGTCTAATATTTAACACAAGAAAGAAGTAATACTGAATAAATTATATTTACTAAGGGAATGTATCTCAATTTTCCAGAGTTGGAAGTGGAAAATGATTTATGAAAACTTACCACAAAAATAACATTCTTCGGGATCAAACACCGACTTTCCCATAACTATTATCAAAACCTGTTTCTAAAAAGGAAACTCAAATGTAATTACCTAGTGATCTGGCGCAAAAATTGTTTATATATCACATTAACTTGACACATTTTAGTACCACGTCTTACTACCTGTTCGGGCTATGCACTTAATACTAATTACGCTAATGGTTTAGGATTTGGGAAGTTTGAACCCGAAATTGCGTAGAGGGAGAGTGATAAACTACCCCCCCCCTTTACCGAACCGAGATTAGAATTTCAAGCTCCGCCTTCCTTGGCGGTTTAGCTCAACATAAAACTAGATGGTAGCTAATTACGCCACCGTAATAATATTAGTTAATAGTAAAATGTATTGCCTTCTTAAAACCAACAAGGTAATCTACCTCTCACGTAAAGTGACCAGTTACAGGTGACATATTAGATGTCTTGAACAATGAATCTAATTGAACCCAGAACCTCTTCCTTAGTAGGCAAACACACTACTGGCTGTTTTAAAGTGTTGGTCTTACAATAATACATTGTTTCAGTGCTTACCCAATACTAGAGCAGAGGTGAACTAATACCTTATAGAACTCGAGGGCAAATGATGCGGGTCGCATGTTATTTATGGGTTTATATTATTTTGGATAGGGATTAAAAAAAAGCGTAGATTAACGGAAGTGCGCTTTAACTTCCAAGTTTCTCCACCAGAAATAGATGAGCCTAACATTTAGACGGTGTGCCTGACGGAATTCGAACATCGGTATCTTTCGTTGGGGGTGGTAGGGATTTGAAGCCCTTACATAGGTCACCGGGCAGAGTTTGACGGTGGTGTGTAACCAGATGAAATGTGCACCAGCATTGTCCTTGGTTTGAAATGTGAGGTAATAAGCGTTTATGGGACTTGAACCCCTACCTGCTTATGTCCCAGGGCGAGATGTATACCCACATTTACGCGTCATTTGCACCTGAATGCGGGGGGAATCGAACCCTCCAACATCATCTGGATATCTTTGAGCGAATGAGAGAGACTGAATAATAAAATTAGTGACTGTACCATCATTTGCGCAGGATTTAAATGTGAGAATTACTCTAGCTAGATATCATTGACACCTGGATACTGGATTAGAACCCAGGACCTTTTGGCTCAACAACAAATCATTATTTTTATATGCAATACAGGGTTTGTTTTTATAAAATAAATTAGCGTTTGTCGACATTGCAGGGATTCGAATCCCTACTTCCTCTTGTCACAGGGGTGAGATGTGTACCCGTATTTGCGCTGTTGAAAAAATAAAGACGAAGGCAGAGGGTGGATAGCTATTCTTTATGGCATAGCGGATCCCCCTAGCCAGCAGTGGACAAAGACGTCCATGCTCCCCGGGAGAGCTAGTGCAAATGCCGGAAAGCGGTAAATACACGTCTCTTTATGAGGATTGGGCAACCACCGATGCGGAAACAATATTATTGACCAATAAGAAGCCGCCGTATTTACATGCGGCACACCCCGTTGAAGCGACTATAAATATACCTTGAAATCATTACATTCGGTTATTATAATTAATTATTGTGGCTAGTAAACATCATAATGAGTTTCAACGCGATGGAAAATTTTATAAATTCAGGTATGTTTTAAAAATGTTTTTTTATATTTTAATGATTACTCTTTTGCTTATTATGTCTTTGGTGTAAAGCGGTATTTGTTCCTTTGACAGACTTTCGAGAAGACGCACCCTCTGCCACCTGCAGCGTCGGTAGTGCCAGATAGCACGGACCCTCTAGAGCTTTTTAACGAGGACGGAATTTGCCTGTTGGATCGCGATTAGTCTATGGGTAATTAGCGTCCTGCTATAGCTTTATAGAATTGGAAGTGTTTTTCCCCCACGATAGTTATTATTATGTATTTGTTTAATTTCAGATTACTGGACTTCATATGGGCTGGATGCTGGCCTGAGGGACCCCGAGGCACCCGCAGATGATTTAGTGGCGTGTGTGTGGGCGCCACCCCTTAAAAGCGGTGAAGCAGAGATGGGCTCTGTAGGCGCAGCTCCTATAAGAGGTCAGTGCTCTGCCCAGCGTCGCTTTCTTAACGCCGCCATCAGCCTTCAGCCCACAGGGCCCTACCGACGCCACCAGAAATGCCGCCCCTGATGTTTGGGATGAATTGGATGCGATAAACCACATAATATTTAAGTTTTTCCATTATATATTTTAGTACCGTCTACAATTAACACTACTATATAGCTACTAGCTTGGAAATAGACAGCTTATTGAGCAAGAGTTATAAATGTCCTCTCTTCCCCCAAACCACCCTTGTTTCGCTGCATACCATAACTTTTGCCAGATGACGGTTTCGAGAATATTAGCTCTTATATTCATGGTATAAATGTTATTATTACAAACATTCAAATAAAAAGAAAAGAGAGACAATTATAACTCGCTTTAGCCGTGTTTGCAATGTGTTGGATCAAATTCAACCACCACCTTAGCGCATTCGATAGCATGTCTGTATACTAAACTATTGGTCCCGAGTTCGATTCCCGACATGGCTAAAAATCTTGGTCTGATAAATTACCAGTCAGCGGACCGGATTTGTGGATGTCCTAGTCTTCTAAGTTATTCACATTTATGAATAAAAAAAATGATCCGAACCTTAGTACGGAAAAAAGTAACGGATTTAAATTAAATTATTGTAACAAATTTTCTTGTTAGGATAATTCATTACGTAAGACAAATAATTAAGTTAACAATAAATATATTTATTATAGAAAAATATAATTGATTTATAAGAATACAATAGTTATACAATATTAATGCTTGTTGACAATTGAACGTGTAATATATAAGTTCAGGAAAACAAGTGAACATATCGTGGATCACGGAAAACCTTACGTTAAACACAAGATGTGTTGACATATCAAGTCCAAACTATAGGATTGTCTTGCAGATTATCGGGTAATATTAAGCGTCCAAGGCAGCATGGTCAAAAGCAGTAGGCTGGAAGAGCCTATTCACAATCAAAACACCTGGGCTAGCGCCAGGCTACTGTCAGTAGGATCTAAAAAGAAAAACAGTGAAATAATTACCAATTGCCAATGAAAGTTAACTGTAAATCCTATAAGCTTAGAGTTACTAATATAAATATATATATATACTCATATCATTCATTATACAATGTATCTTCAGGACTTTTATAAATCCCAATCAAGCAAGCTAATTCAATATATATATATATATATAAATTGAACTAGCTTGCTTGATTGGGACTTGTAAATGAGAATGATTTGTTAATTACATTGGTAGATGGCTTGCAAACAGGTGTCAAAACCAAATAGTACTATGGCCAGTCCTTTTCCCAATAGTTATTGCCAGAGCACTCAATAGTACATTTATACAATAACCCATTCCCTGGGGTACAACATAACTTTAGTACACATTAACTTTTAATACTTAGTCAATAGGAGCCAACGACGGGCTAAAAGTAAAGGCATTATATGCGTGGACCCCATTATGGAAACTAGCGGAGTTCCGCGCTTTACCCACCCCAGATAATACCAGACGCAAAGCGTGCCAACAAGAATGACTCAACACATAGACCCAACTAGATCCAAGAAAAAGGACTGACAACCTGGTTGCAGCCATACAAAAATTAAACAACTGAACACGACGTCCACGGCGTCATGAGAAAACAGAATAGTCATAAGGACTAAAATGATGTACTGTACCTGTGGAGAAAAGCAACCTTTAATACTATGTCCTTATTACCTCTGGAGCTTTAGGCTCCTATTTTTAAGCAATGTCATATGGACATATGGAAAACTTAGTTACTTGGACTAATATAAGATGTCTGAAAGACTCGAGAACACATTAGTCACTTTGACTACACCAACTAAGTCAGACGGACACACAACCAAAATCTCGTCACTTTGACTGAAATAAGAAAGCTAGAAAAATAATCACCTCGACTATATAAACTAAGTCAAAAGGACATGACAAACATTATAGTCGCCTTGACTATACAAACTAAGTCTGGAGGACATGACAAATATTATAGTCGCCTCGACTATACAAACTAAGTCTGAAGGACATGACAAACATTATAGTCACCTGTGGGCCTATCCCCGAGATGTTTCGAGTTGATTCCATTGCGAGATTGGTCGTTCACGTGACACAATCTCGAAACTTTTTCTATTTAGCTATTCTTGAAAAAAAATTCGTTACGGA
>CABFVX010003228.1:47796-91252 GCA_902151425.1 Timema shepardi
AGATGTCGAAGACAACATTTTTGTTATTCTATTGTTTAAATGGCTGAAGGGTGCGTTCACACAGCTATAAAGTAAATCTCAAATCACAATTTTTGACACCGGAAGTTCGGAATTTTTCGCTTAATACGAAATTAGAAGACTCAACACGAATTGCGAGATTATTAACTCAGGAATGGCTACTTTACGGATATTAAATTACGAGTTCGAGTTGAACATGGCGAGATTCACCGTAGTAAGATAAACTCGCAACATCTCCGGGATAGGCCCACTGGACTATACAAAATAAGTCTGAAGGACATGACACCAAGTTCTAGTTTGTTAGACTAGACCCATAAGTCTGATGCACTTATTAATAACGCCTTGATAATTAGAAGATCGAAGAGTATTTCCCTCGATGACGTGGTGAGACTCACGAGCCAAACTTCATGGCGAGCTGGTACTACTGTAGGTGATAAAGTGGCGATTTCATTCTTCGATGATACTATGTGGGGAAATAAAATAAGTGAATCTGAGCGGCACTCATTATATACGATTTTCCTGACCAAACAGAAATAAAAGGAATAATGCGTAAAAACAGGCAATGGGAGAGACGGTAACAAGGGGAGAAAGGAAAAGAAATAGAGGGGGAAAAGAAAAGACATAAGTCCTAAGGAATTCCGCAAGAGCAGCAGCGCTCTAGGCTCTTGACTTCGATCCCAAGCCGGTCCCATCCATTTCATCTATTGGGTGATGCAGCGAGGATGCGTATGAGATGTGGCAAGCTGGTGTCTCCGTCAAACTCGTCGTAATTTCCTTAAAAGCATGGTGATTGTATCTGAGCCCATCCTGTTATGTTGAGTAAGTCTTGAAGGATATTATTACTAAATAAGTCAGTTTTAATTCTCTTTTTTGGATTCAGCTATAGTATTTTTATAAAGACTCGTCTCGTGAGTGTTATTTTACACACTTCTAGTATTTTCTTCTCTGAAGCATGGTGGCTGTATCTGAGTCCACCCGGTCATGGAAAGTTGATGTTGGAGCATATTATTCCTAAATATGCCAATTTTGATTCTCTTCTTTGGATTCCGCTATTATAATTATCATAATTTAGTATCTTTATGTAAGCTCGTGGTGTAGATGTCAATTTTACAATTTTAGAATTAAATAAAACAACATTTTTAATTGAATATTATAATATAGCGTGTCAATTTTACATAATTGACACGCTATATTATAATATTCAATTAAAAATGTTGTTTTATTTAATTCTAAAACAAAAATATTTCTACCAATAGAAAACTTAATTCTGACCATTAAAAATTACTTTCTTCTATTTTTACCAATTTTTGTTAAGACATGTTTCCTTCCCCCCCCAATACCTTATTTAAAGTTAGAGTTATTGAATGATTAATTTTATTGTTGTAAACCTGTTTACTTATAGGTCTAACAGAGGGCATTGTAAGTCAGTTTAAAGCCGAAATAAGGGCGCCCTACTGCGCAATTATAGAGTTTTAAAACGGAAATAATGTAGATCTAGTGTTTTAATCTGTTTTAAGTATACATACATTCAACTATATACCAGTATAGTAATTAACCGAATAAATTATATTGCTGCTTTAGCCGATTACTAAAAAGAGAGAACCCCCCTATACAGTTGTTTGTTGATCCAAGGGTCCCGGGTTCGATTCTCTGATATGGCTGAAAATGTAGGTTTAACTTTTTATAGTGATAAATAATTGCCCTGGACTGTATTTTGTACCTGCCCTAGGGTTCAAGTGTATTTATTACACACACTTTGCAAATGTTGGTATCGGTTAAAACAATTATGTTTAGGAAAAATTATAACAACATATTATATAAATACCAAAAGTAGTTTGAATTTGAAAAATATTATATATTTTGTGGTATCATTTTAAAGAGAAAAAATACGTGAATGCTTGCAGAAAACAAAATAAATATGATTGGAACAATTGTATTTAAAGTTTTTACTTTGAAGTTAGTTTGACGTGTGCTTTTGTGTTACAGTTCAAATGGAGGGTGGAAATGTCGGCTCCATCCTCCCGGCGTGAGCTGTGCAACCGTCGAGACAAGGAGACAGTGCCCCGGCGCCGCCAACTGTGAGCACCCTTTAAGGTCATGAATAGGTGGACCTCCAAATATAACAGTTAGAATAAGTCAGAAAATTGTTGTTGGTCTTGGTGGTCTTGGGGGTAAAGTGCCTTAAAATAACTATCACTTTAATTTTGGAAACATTTATACGAAGATCCCTTCCTTTTTGTCACCACATTCAAACAATTTAATCCATTCTTCAAGTCACTTTCACTCTCGGCCATTAATATTGTATCATCTGCATAATTATAACATCACTCTCTCATTCTCATTGTCCATTTGCATACCAACTGCGTCCTCCCACGCACTCCTCATACACTTATACAAAAATATATTAAACAATCATGCCCGAACTCGTCATACACCTCAATGTCAAACGATTTGCCCTAAAAATAATCCACTCTAACGCACACTTTACTTCCAACATACACTGCCATAATTGCATTTACCAACAATGCATCCACACCATGGACGTGCCTGGCTTTCAGACTTTGGGGGGGACAAAGACACAAAATATTATAAGTGATTTAACACTCTCTAATAATAATTGTTTATATACTTAGTATAAACAACGCACACTAGAAATACTCTTAAATTCAGTTTCACATTCAATATAAATGTATCAGATAAACATTAATGCCAATTCAAAAATTTTAAATTTTAAAATAACAATCATTTTTCTTAGTTGTTCAAAATTTTAAATAACTATAGCCCTATCTGCAAGAGTATTAGTAATGTTGTATTAAATAAATAATAGGAACTATATTTAGTTTACCACACTGACAACACAACTTATAAATAAAATACTTATATGCCATACAAAATACTTATTTTAAATTAGCATAGGCTTCACCAAACACTCTCTTTCTTCGTTCATTAACTACAATAAACTTGTTCATAAGATAATGCATGCTTATCTTATCCAACATATCTTTATGTGTGTGACACACAGTCACATGATTAATGCGCCTCTGTGTCATATTGTTCCTCAAGTATGTTTTAAGGCGACGTAACGAACTAAATGATCTTTCCGCCTCACATGACGAGCTTGGAACAACCAGCAGTATACGCAACAGAACCTCAACATTATTGCATTGCTCTCACTTCAGGAGATAGCCTTCGAAATGCGGTTAGGGCATCTTCAACACAAGTAGGTGCACTTAAACGAAAAAACATGTTTTGTTCAATTTCAAAATCTTTCTCGTTAATTTCAGGATACATTTTCAGCACTGGGTTTATTTCTCCTTTTAAAAGACTCCTTTCCAATTTTCTCATGTGATCAAGTCCTTCTTGATCAAATCTTGACTTTAAACCTCCAACAGCTGTGTCTATAATGGCAAAATACTCGTGGTGAAGGTAGTCCTCGACTGAAGTAGAAGTGAACGCTGTAGCAGGACTTGTGTAACGCATTGGTGGTTTCTTCTGTCTTGGTAGAGAAAGAGGCTGCAGGTTGTTGGTAACAATGATTTTGTTAGCTTCTCCCCAAATTAATAAAAACTCGTCATTTTCTCTGAGTCTTTGTAAACTAGAAGACACTATTTCTATGGCCTGCATAAGTCCGGAAGTATTCATTTTTCTTCCCTGAAAAGATTTATTCAAAATTTCTAAATTATTTATTATTTTCCTTGCCATAAGGAAGCCTAAAACAGTCTCTCCTCACTCAAACACTTTGAATAACCCACTTGCTGACTGTAAGTGATTTGCTTCAACAGACAGTGCTTCAAGTGTTTGTAAAATCATTGAATAGTTTTCCAGAATCTCTTCAATCTGAGCACCTCTGTATATCCACCTGGTCGGACAAAGGGGCTTAATGCTGGCATTAGATGTCAAAGGACCATTAAAAGTAGCTTCTCGGATATTAATAAACTTGGTTTTAGCTGTCAATGATTGTGAAAACAAAACTCCAAGTTCATGGGCCCATTGCATTGAATTCCTCACAGTAATTGATGTATCACATGCATCCCTTGTTACCAAGTTAATGCAGTGCGCCCCACAGTGAACAAACACGGCTAGAGGCTGTCTATCCTTTATTATAGACTGTACTCCTTTGTTGATCCCACTCATATTTGGAGCACCATCATAGGTTTGTCCACGCAAGTTCGAAAGAGGTAGTTGAACTCTGGTCATTATATCAAAAAGAATGGCTGCAATCGACTCCCCAGTTGTTTTACTAGCACTGTATAGCCCCAAAAAACTTTCATGAGGCTCTAAGTTTTCATCAACCCAACGCACACATATACTAAGCTGTTCAGTCCCAGTAATATCACGTGTACCATCACAAATCAAAGAAAACAAATTCAATTTGGAAGATTGAATTTCAGCACAAAGATTTCTCACAATTTCATTACCCGTTATTTCCAAAATCTCATTTTGAATTTTTCCATCTGTGTATACCTCTCGTTCCTTATTCAACCAATTTTCAAGATATGAATCATCCTCGGAACGTAGTTTAAGAAGATGAAATAAGTTTCCACTTTCTTGTTGATTTCCTCTTAAAGCTAAGCCTTGCATGGCTAAATATTTAATTGAAGTGAAAATTTTCAAAAGAAATTCCCTAGAAATCTTACGTTCAGAAACTAAAGAAGAGTTTAACTGGTTATCAATCGGGGTTTTCAGCTGTCTATAACTTAAAACTGCTTGTAAATGACTATCTGACTTTTCATGTGAACGAAACTTGTCCAATGCCTTTTTCCAGTTTTTAAATCCATTTCTAGAAAACGCCGGATCCATTTTCCAAGCAAGATTTTTATCAGGACATAATTTATTATATCTATTACAATAAAAACAAAGAGCTCCATCGGCACTGTTTGTAGAGACATCTATATGCAGCCAAGTGAACTCCTTATACCATGCTGGTTGAAACCGAAGTATTTTTACTTTTAAATTCTGAGTTGGAAATTTGGTTGGTATTGTAACTGGCTGGTTTGGTGCCAGATATGTATTACTTTCACAAATATTAACTTGTGATTGATTAAACACATTTTCTGTTTTATTAAAATTTAAGTTGGCTTGAAAGGACTTTTCTTCAGACTCGCCAAAGCAGTGTTTTTTAGGAGATTGTAGTTCAGTTGGTGAATCCTGTTCTCTTTTGATTAAGAAACGATCCATGCTCAAAATATTACTCAAATCACGCTGATTTATATTAAGTTCACTTTTACACACAAACACATTAGCAAATACGTCATAAACTCATTTATTTACAAAACATTTAACAAACCACACGCCACACTATTTATTCTTAATATTCACAAGATTGCTGCAACTATTCGAAAAAGTTAAGAACTTGCAAATAAAACAAAATAATTTACTAATACAATAACAGTGTCACCAGCCTAAAAACTATTTTAGCAGCGCTAGTGTCTATACAAATGAAGCAAGATCCGCCTATTTAATAAGGTCATTTAAATTTAAAATAGCTAATTTCAAGAATTAAAAAAACTATTCAAATAAATCAATAAATTCTCTATTGAATTTAAGGGTAAACTTTTGGGGGGGACGTGTCCCCCCCGTCCCCTCTACCAGGCACGTCCATGATCCACACCATAAACTCTCACAACATTCCACAACAGACTCCCGATCGTACACTTTCTCCCGATCGACATATTCACAGTAAACTTTCTTCTTTACTGCCATATATTTCTCAATCACTTGTGTTAACCCAAATACCTGGTCCATGCATCCTTTACCTGTTATGAAACTGCATTGTGCTCCCCAAATCTTGTCCTCAGTTTTTTCACGCATTATAATTCTTACATTCACTCCTACTGCTTTTACCTCTGTTTAAAGGAACAATGACGGTATTCTTCCAATCATTAAGGCTTTTGAAATTCCAGCACATATCATTAAAAACTTAAATAATCTGGCAACAAGTTCCTAACTTCTACACACTGGTATTTCACTTGTAATCCCATCTACACCCACAGCTTTGTCATTCTTTAACACTTACAAAGCTTTTAACACCACAGACGGGTGAATGCATCTCGGGAGTATTTGGGTGTATAGGGACTATTTCTAAGAATGAAGTAGTATAGAAACAGACTAAGACGGCAGTGTATAAAAGTGTGGTAACGGTAATTTTGCTGTATGGTTGTGAAGCGTCTGTATATCAGGAGTAACCGCAGAGAAAGGTGAATGCAGTTGGAATGAGAGATTTAAAATACATATTTGAACAAAAACTCGTATGGACGGTCCATAATGAATAGATGCTGAAAGATTGCGGTTTGAAAGTGAATCCAATGGTCAAAAGGAAGGAGTGGGCCATATTATATGTGGTTAAATGTTGTAGAATGTTTGAAAAAGATAAAAATTAGAAGTTTTTAGGTATTAAAGGCATGTATGAATATATGGATGTTGTCGAAGCTAGGGGAGTATACAAGGATATAATATGATGGAGAAAGTTAGAATGTATCAATAAGTACGAAGTAGCTTTTAACTCATTCCGCTTCAATCCTGTAAGGGGACAGCGTGACTATGTATGTGTGTAAATTGTGATGTTACAGTATTTTCATGTGGACCTCTTTTTATTTTCAGATACGAAGAGTACCTTGATCCACAAGGGTATTCTGGGGAAACCAAATCAAGTTTTTTTTATTATCGAGAATGAACATTTTTGTTGGTGGGAAAATAGCTGATCTTCAGCCCCACCGGTCTAGAAAACAAAGCTTGCCTGATGACTAATGACTAATTAGTTATATGATAAAACATTATGATTATTTATGGTTGATTTTAATTTACCTATTTTTACTTAGTGTAAAATACGTAAAAAGGGTTTTGTTTTGTAACTAACAAAAAAAAAAGTTTTGTTTCAGGAACAGCTCCTTTCGTTGGCCACATAAATAATTTATAATAAATTGTTTAGTGACGACTAATGAGATGAATATACTTGTATTTATTTTAAATGTAAAATAAATTACATGCATAATTAACCTTTTATTCTTTATCATAACTACATAGTGTATCTTTTATTAATCATAATTACAATATATAACCATAATGCACCTAATATTCTTAATCATGATTTTTAAAATAGTCCATTAAATTCTCTTATAAGTATGTGTTTTTTATCAGTAGATCTCAATTCCATGATTTAAACTTGGGAACAAACACAAAACATAGCAACCCAGAAAGAAACATCACGAACCTGAGTAAAATGCCATAGAAACCCAGAGAGAGCCAACCTCGAACCAAAGAAAGATACAATAGCATCCTAGAGAAAGCCAAATCAGACCAGAGCAAGATACCATAGCATACCATAGAGAACCAACATATAACTGAGTAAAGTACCAGAGCATCCCAAAGATAACAACATATACATTAGTAAAATACTATAGCCTCCCAGAGAGAACCAACACCAACCAGGGTAAAATACCATAGCAACCCAGAGAGAACAAACACGAACCATAGTTTAATACTATAGTATACCATAGAAAACAAATATGAACCAGAGTAAAATACCAAAGCATACCAGATAGAAGCGACCATGAACCAGAATAAAATATCATAGCATCCCAGAGAGAACCAACATATACCTGAGTAAAATACCATAGCATCCCAGAGAGAACAAACATGAACCAGAGTAAAAATACCATAGCATCCCAAAGAGAACAAACACGAACCAGAGTAAAATACCATAGCATCCCAGAGAGAACCAACATAGACCTGGGTAAAATACCATTGCATCCCATAGAGAGCCAACCGATACCTGAGTCAAATATAATAGTATTCCAGAGAGAACCAACACGAACCAGAGTAAAATACTATAGCATCCTTGAGAGAACCAACATAGACCAGAGTAAAATACCATAGCGTCCCAGAGAGAACCAACACGAACCAGATTAAAATGCTATAGCATCCCTGAGAGAACCAACATGAACCAGAGTAAAATATTATAGCATCCCAGAGAGAACAAACATGAACGAGAGTAGAATACTAGAGTATCCCAGAGAGAACCAACATAACCTGAGTAAAATACCATAGCATCCCTGAAAGAACCAACATAGAACTGAGTAAAATACAATAGCATCCAAGAGAGAGTCAACCTATACTTGAGTAAAATACCATAGCATCCCATAGAGAGCCAACCTATACCTGAATAAAATACCTTAACATCCCAGAGAAAACCAGATTAGACCAGATTAAAATACCACAGCATCCCAGAGAGAACTAGTACAGGACAGAGTAAAATACCATAGTATTTTATTGCAAACCATAACATTCCAGAGTAAAATAACAGAATATTCTATTGCAAACCAGACCATTCCAGAGTTAAATGTCCAAGTTTTCCATTGCAAACAAAAGAATTCTGAATAAATAAAAAAAGCAGAGAATCCCAAAGTAACCAAACAATTCCAGAGTAAACCAGAGACCCTAAAAGAATTAGACTAACTCTGGTTGTTTCATAACTGAAGGATAACCATATTAAAACCTAGAGCTTGGTTTGCTCTGGATTTATCTGTTTTTTTTTTACTTTAATTTCCTCTTGAGATTTTCACCAGGACACAGTTGCTTCATCTAACGACATTTGCTTTGTAACTCTGCACAAATAAGGGCCGGTCTTATGACTCCTTGATAGATATTAATCTGGCCGATAAGTTAAAAGTGCATCTTATGACCGTTAGATAGCATTTATCTGCCAGATAAAATTTATTTATCCATAATATTTTTATGAGGAATTTTAAGTACCTGATAACTTTTATCTAAAATTTAAAATTGGTGTTGCCATTCCAGTCGTCAGCAGTCCATGATTTATATTTTTTGGCCCATACTAAACGTTTTATCTTCATTTTAGCATTCAAATATTGTTTTTTAGTTGGTCTTCTTGCCTTCCGGCCAGCTTCCAGAAGCCTACGGCCTGCAGTGAAATCACTAATATAAAAACCACTATACAATAAATCTCTTTGAAGGTCTGTGTTTGTGTTTGTTGGATTCATTTAACTATTTCTGATTAGAATTTTATCGGTTCGTGGAGTTGATTTTCGTTTTCTTCCCCATTTACCTCTCCTTTTTGGAGACGATGATCCAGATTCATTGTATCTCGTAAGAATTCTTGATACACTTGATTTTCCTACACCAACTGCAGAAGCGATATCTCTTACTGTCATAGAAGTGTGATCCTTAAGAGCAATTATTTTTGCACGATTTCTTGGAGTAATATCCATTTTTAAATACAGGAAAGCAACACGTATCTCACAGAGAGCAAAAACTAACATCCACCTGTCACACAAAAGCTCACCACTGAAGCCGACGTGACTGTTTCCACTTTAAAACCAGTCAAACCACATTCTTAAGTCACACCCCCTCAAGGCAGATAAAACCGGCCTAAGACATCAACTGGCAATCACATTACAATTCTGAGAAAAAAAATAGCTTGTCCCAATTAATTTGTACAGTATAGTATGTTAGAAACTATAAATGATCCAAAGTAAATTATTTTGTTAATAAGATGTTTTTATTTCTAACACATCATTTTAATTCCAAAGTAGTTTAAATTTAGTCTGTATTGCTAGAGCAATATTCTTTTACTTTATTTAATGTAAGAATTCAAATATATATAATATATTGCCATTATATGAATATATTATTTCAAAGCTATTTATATTGTTGTTTAGCCAATTAATTTCCCTTTTACTATTGGAAATAATTATTTTCAAGTAACATTTGTATCTAATTCTAAGTTAAAATAATCTTTATAAGGTGTATAATTTTAAAATGAGACGAATAGAGACTTGATGTTTGAAGTTGAAAATTTTGGTGTATAATCTAAAAAAGAAAAGAAAATTAAACTGCGCATCCAATCGCATTTATTTCAAGTTGTTTTAGTAGACAGCTATTGATTTTAATTTATTCACTACCAGCATTCAAATTTATCGACGTAATAATTAACAAGGACAGTTATATTATAACTGTTTGCATTGTTACTTTAGCCATTCTTTAATTTCTATTTCGTCATTAGTGAAGCTATAAATTAATTTTATAAGCTATTGCCCACCTAGGTGGCCTAGTTAGCTGACTTATTAGTTTCATCTGGAGCTAGACTACCGAGAACGGGGAGGTCGAGGTTCGAATCTCACTCTGGTGACCTGAATTAGTTTTTCCTAATTATTTTCCACGCGAATGTGGGTCCACTTCATCTACATTCAAACTTCCAAGCTCCTAATCCATTAGTGGAATAAGTACTTAAGCGTATAACCCGAACGGATAGTAGGCCCTAAGACGCAATGCTAAGTATTATTATTATTTTCAAGTATTTTTTTATTTCTACCAAACCATAGTAATATAAAATTGTAAAAGTATAATAAATGACGTATAATTTTAAAACAAGAAGAATATATATTTAAAAAGAAAAAAGCCTGATGTTAACACATGTGAGGTAGCAACAAATGAAGACAAATGAAGGTTGTAGCGAGAGTTTAACTTGCGTTTAACAAAGAATGTCTAAATTCCGTTATTGAAAACAAATTCTTTTGTTTTAGTTCAATTGGACTTTGAAGGTGGCGGCAACTTTCAATTGACGGGAGCTGTGCCACCACCGCGCCGAGACGTTCTAACTCTACAGCCAGCTGTAGACCCCTCCGGCCCGTTGGAGCTATGTCACCTCCGGGACAGGGGGATGGTGTCCTTCCCCCGACAGCTGTTACCCCTTCACCCTGCTGGAGCTAAACTTCCTTAGAGCCAGGGAAACGGTGTTTCACCCCTCCAGCTGGGGTGCGGCAGGCAGAACTAAGGCCATCTCTCAACCCGTGGAGGTGGCGACACCGTTAGTCTCTAAAGACTGTGGATGGTGGTTCACAAACCAAACTTGTTTTGATAACCATTAAAGTCCCGTTTATTGCAGAGGTCACATATCGGTATGTGATGTCAAAAAGATTTGTGAGATTTGTTGGCAATTTTCCAGTTTGGAAAGAGCAGAATATTCACCCAGGTACTATGAGACTTTTTATAGAGTATGCAAGACGTGTTGCAAGGCCTTCCTTCATAGTGATGGAAATTACCATCACTGTACCGAATGTGGGGGTGATATGACTCGCATATTCGAGGGTGATAGCACAATCATCAATTTTTCGGATTTATTGATCAAATTAAATCAACAAATTTTAAGGACTTCACCCTCCTAGCCCAAAATTCCAACGGCGATGATGGAAATTCTATCCTAGAATATATGATAGAGGTAAAATAAATGTATTCCAGAGCTCATTATGAACGGTGGGAAAATTATGTCCATGCGTTACGGCCCACTCCACTTTATTGACTCTGTGATCTTTCTCCCTATAGCATTGTCCAAGATGCCCAAAACATATGGCTTGGACGAATCTTTGGCTAGGAGATATTTCCCCCATTCTTTAATAAAAAAGTAAAAGAGGGGTGTATGGGTCCCTTGCCACAAAAGGAGGATTACGGCATCGGTGAGATGTCATTCTAGGAAAAGGAGCACTTTTAGAAGGGGTATGACGCACCGGTCAAAGAAAACTATGTATTTTATTTTAACTGTAATTTGGAACTATATTTTGTGAAAGATGTAGAGACTCAATGGAAGGCCTGCCTAACGTATAGAGACATGCTCATAGAAAAAACAAAGGTATATCCGTTCAGAGAGGCGTGTACGATTGCGGGAGTGGCCATGATGATTTACCACTGAGGTCACCTTAAAGAGAATACCATCGGTATTATCCCTAACGGTGGCTATCGGTGCACAGACCAACAGTCGCACGTCGCCGTACAATGGCTCAGCTAGGAGGCCCATCAACGCCATGTCTCTACCCTTCATGCTGGCAACGGCCATGAGGAATATGTTTCAGGGCGATCTGTAGACGGTGTTATTAAAGCTGAAGATACCACCACCGTCTTACAATTCTGGGGCTGTTATTGGCACGGATTCCCTCTCTTTTATCCTGACAGGACCACCCCTATCAAAAACAGCAGACACGAGACCATGGAGACGCGTTATGAAGTGACCATGGCCTGAGTGAAAAAATTTAAGAATGTAGGCTACACGGTTGTAGAGATGTGGGTGTGTACGTTTAATGCGATGAAACACACAGACAAGGACTTGAAACAATTTGTACTCTAGCCCGAAGTGTACATCAAGGAGCCCGCAATCCCAGGGACGTATTCTTTGGTAGGCGTACAAACTGTTTCAAGTGCTACCGTGAAGCAGACCATTCTTGTGGGGAGAATATCATGTATTTGAAAGTGTGTTTGTTGTATCCTTACATTTTCAAGTACAAAAAATACCCCAACGGCCACCCGAAATTCACTTGGAACCAAATTGTCCATCCATAGATCACGTAGAAGGCATAGATACAATTACCGTCACGCCTCCGTGGGATTGATTCATGCCCGTATTCCCTACATCGTGTTCAGGAAATAAGGGGAGGAGAAAAACCAAGGGTCGTTTCAGCACAACGACAAGAAACATCGTTGGCTGATAGGCATCTGGGTGATTAATAAGATCCGGAAAGGCGTTGAGAAAGGCTACACCGTTGAAGACATACATAAAGTGTGGAAGTACCATGTATCTGTTTACGACCGTCAGACACGTTCTGGCGGTTTGTTTCACGGTCACATCGATACTGTTTTTGAAAAGCAAGCAAGAAGTCAACGGATGGCCAGAGTGGGGTAACTCCCATGAGGAGAAGTTAGCTTACATTCAAAATTATGGTGATTACACACACTGGCTAAGCCCTTTTAGAATCCACTATGAGTAAAGTTTGGGCACAGACCCGATTTACCACACGTAACCATTGCCAACGACTATCAGGTTATCAACAAGTACCTGGCGGATCTGTACATCACCACAGAGAGCGTCATTGACGTCAATTATGAGGCTATGTTCCTCTTTTGAAATGATGCGCGTGATACGTTGCAGCCTAACCTTTACACGAGTGTCACGATGGTATTCTACACGACTGCTATGGCTAGGTTGCACTCATACAGAATCTTTGAGAAATTGGGAAAACGCGTTTGTACCATGATACTGATAGCGTTCTATTCATGGAACGTCCTGGTGATTGGGATCCACTGACCCAAGAATCTTTGGGTGATCTCACCGACGAACTTCAAGCATACGGTCCGGAAGTTACATTAGCACCTTTGTATCTGGTGGCCCCAAGAATTACGCGTGCCAAGTTTGTGATGGTGGCAATCCCGCCAAATAAAAACTGTGTGCAGTGTTTGCGGGATCACTATAAACTACGCCAACCGGAATGACGTTAATTTTGACGTTTTGAAGGCGATAGTCACCAAGCAGGCTATGGAAAGGAACATGAAGATACCTCACAAAATATTTAAAAACTTTTTTTAAAAAAAGGTCCTACGACTGTATGTACCATTTCGCAGACTTAAATCTACCGGCCCATGCACACCAAACGACGGATAACTGATGATTTTAATACGTTGCCGTTTGGGTATCAGACTCCTTGTAAACGCGCTCGCCACGAATAAAGGGTGATCATTTAGACGGGCTGAATGATCATCTTTTTTTCTTTCACTCTAGACAGTTCCACTGACATACAATTTTTCAAAGATTTGAGATTAATTTTTCATATTTTTTATTTTGCATGAAAACACACTTTTTTATTTCTTTATTTTACTAACCAGGGATAATTTTTTATTTTTTATCTTCCAGTACAAGCCTTCACAAACCTGATTATTTCTAGTCAGATTTATTGTTTGTAAATATTTATATTTTGCTTGTACTGTACATATTTAAAAAATATAAATTAAAACCAGTTGTCTGTATATATATTTAAATATTTTTTAAATGGGACTTTACGAATTTGCTTGGATACGAGTACTTAGTACCGAAACTACTTTTCTCGTTACAACCTCAAGAAATTTATTATTGATTCCTCTACACCAACACATGTATTTTTTTGAGGTGTAATATATGCTTGCAAATAAATATTCTAAACCTGTTATGTTTGTGTTTTAACGTCTATACCCAAATACCCCTCGCTCCTATCCTACAAATACAATATGGATACAATATGTGACATTAATTTTTTTTAAATAATCACCTGGTACTATGTTTTATGGCAACCAGGATTCGAACAAGACGGGCCAGGGCCCCCGTCTTATTCTGTAAAGTTTTTCTGGAAATGGTAGGTGACTGTAATGACTTTCCATAGCTAATTATCCTCGACGACCTGGTGCGTAAAGCCAACAAAGTGGTCGTCGATCTTTTCACCAAAGGACGCCATCATCAAATATTAGTGTAATGTACCTTACACAAAATATATTCCACCAGGTTACGGGTCAAAGGTACGCAAACTATATCGTGCCTTTTAAAAATCCCAGTAATAAAGCTCAGATACAACACTTTGCATGGCAGGTACTTAAACATCTGCACTGCTAATGGGAGCATTTAAATTCCCATTATAGAAACAGGTTTTGATAATAGTTATAGGAAGGTCAGGGTTTGATCCCACAGCAAGTTATTTTTAGACTAAATTTTCATTAATCTTTTCTCACATCCAACTCTAAAAAATTGAGATACATTCCCTTAATACATCTAATTTATTCAGCCTTACTTCGTTCTAGTGATCAGTATTAGACATGTAGAACGATGGGAGGCTCTGTGAGTATTTTAAACTGACATTATAAGTTTTAAAACTTTTAATAGATATTAAATGGTAAGCTAAGCAATGCCATGCCATAGTATTCAATTTAAAGCGATTGCTTCATCCACGTCGGGCGTATTTAGGGAGATTTTTCTAATAGGTTTTCCACTAATCCCTCCACGAGAATGTGGGTAAACTTACTCTAATTTTGGCTTGACACCATTAAAATATTGTTGAAAATAAAACTTGTTTTTGTTTGTTATATTTATGATAATTATATTAATTAGATTAAACTTGCCACCCCCTCCCAAATACATAAATCTATATCATTGGCCGAATGATTTAAAATATTTGATTCAAGGTCTCCCATAGTTGTATTTTGAGATTACATATAAATTTATGTAAAGTTATTACTATACCAACAAAATATAGTTGAGACCATATTTAAATGATATTTAAAAATAAAACCTATTTGTTTCTTTGTAATTTATAATAAAACATTATCAGTAAATATAACATTTAATTAGTTGATTAATTTTAATACTCTTCCAAAAAGCAAACTTGCCGTGTGTAGATTGCTACTCCCTCTCAGTATTTGAATATCATGGGATTTGCGACTTGGCCTGCATTCTAGCATCACAACAGTTACTATTGATAAATACAATTGAATATGTTAGATCTTGTGTGTGAATTTGATATCTTACTATAATCAAAATTTAGTTAAAATTATCGATGATATCTAGCCAATGAATCTGTTTGAAATGATAATAATACAGTAGCGGTTCATCCTTTATACTCATTTTACTATATAGGCCTATATTATACAAATCAAGCAAATATTTTTTATTAAAGCTATATTATTTCACATGTGTAATCAATAAAGCATAACATTTTCCAGCAAAGTTGTTACGTGAATATTGCTATCTCTTCCCTGTCTTTGAATATTCAAGGATTTCCAAATATCATATTCTAGGGAATTTTAATAATAACATTTTATTACTAGTTTTTTTATTGACAAACAGCAATTAATTAATTTAAAACATTCATAGCGTGCAGCTACAACAACATAGAGTTTTTTGATTGACAAGCAGAATTTTATTGACCACTACAGGTAATTAATTTGAGACGTTAGCGTGCAAATTGAGCTATATTGTGATAGCTAGAAAACACATAATCCACTATTCTACCAAATAAAAAAAAACATAATTCGTATATCTCTTACAATATAGCCGAGGCTATCATTTCTACTACCATCTATAAATGGAGTAAGAGTCACCTCCAAAATAGTTTAGGAAAGGCTGAGAGGCGCTAAAATACCTATTGACAAAGTCTCCAAAATTTACACCCGCCATTCTTATTCTGCCCACAACATCCAGCAAAATAACGTTCGGTAATAGCACAACGGTATGACTTTTGTTTTTCTCAAGTTCGTTTAAGCACTTGACACAATTGTATTCCTCTTTCTCGATCCGGTCTAATACACTGCATAAAATTTCCTCCCCCCAACCGTCATCCTGGCGAACCTTTGGAGCTTATTTCGAAAGCGTTTGATGAAATTGATGTTTGTAACGAATAGGTTTAATAGCTTTCCCTACGATCACTAACAAATGTTACATTTAAATGACATGATGACCGTTTTAGATATATGATGCAGAGAAAGAACTTGCGTAAATAAATAAACTTGTCCGCGTCTCATGAGCAGAAAAGCACTCGTCACTCAATAAGCAACGCCATCTACTCTCAAACTAAGCTATTTTAATTATATTATAAACTGTTTTTACATGTTCTCTTTTCACAAAGTAAGCGCGAAAATATTCCACCAATCAGTCGCTGGCAACTCAGATGACGTCATTTTGCGAGAATAACAACCTAGTGAAATAAGGCTATGGCAACATATTATATACAGTGAGCATGCCTAGTTTTAATGCACTTTTAAACATCACACTTTGTCCACCGAGATATGTCATACAGCGTGGTTTTGATTTAAATCGCTTACAGTACAAATAATAAACCTACTTTGGAAGGAAGACGTTACCGAAACTGCCCAAACAGATTATGTAATCATCGGTCGTTTCACCCATAATTTTAACATTTTAATAAGTTTTGTACATTGTTAAAGCCTCGAGATTTCTAGTTTCTCGGACTAATTTACCTCCTCCTCCGATGACGGATCAATTTATGGGGGGTTCGCAGGTGACTCTGACGGTTGGTACTCGGCTGACTCTGGTGGCGAGTACGCAGGTTACTTTGGCTGTGGGTACTCAAGTTACAGGTATGCAGATAACTCTGTCACTAGGTACTCAGGTGACTCAGGAGGTGGAGGCCGTGGCTGTGGACTCCTGAAGAGTGGCGAGTGTTGTGGAGCTTAGAAGGGTGTTGGTAAAGGTTTTGGCAATACTGTCACAGCGTCCTCATTGCGTAAAATGTACACTGAACATGTCATATCACGCAAGTATGACTCCTCAATTCTCTAGGTGGGTAGTACTTTTGTCGCTCTTATCGTGTGGCATGTAGAGTCGCAGAATTTGATGTAGCCCCGCTCCTGTGGTACACCTCTGTCGTGGTTAATTACTTTGTAAAATACATGTCAATCGTTCACAGCCACATAGTGAATAATTTATGCAGTTATATAGTCACGCCCCGCAATCGTATGATCCACACACATTTAATGAATATAGCCTGTTCTAAACTTGGTGAGCGTACCTGCACGCTAAATGTGTCGAATGGTTTTCTGAGTCGTTAACTTGTCCACCGTGTTAAATACAGAGTACTATTTCACTACGGTAAAATGGTGCAATTCGCTAGTATACGTCTTTAACTTGTGAACTTATGCTAAACCTGTATTAACTTCCCGTAGAGAAGTGCTGGCTGATGGTGTTGTTGTAACATTAGCAATACTAGCTAATGTCACATCAATACTACCCGCCCTAAATAAGCAATACATATAGACATCCTGTAATATCAAACATTTACAACACCTTACTATGTCTAAAATATGTGCTTTACTCACTCATTGTATATTCTGGCTTAGCATGAGTTCCATGACCGACTAGTTCACACCTAATTCTATGATAAAGTTAAGACTGACAAAGCTATAAAAGGTGCATCGACGAGTCACTTCAATGAGGTGATCTAGACCTACATCGACAGACGAAACTCATGTGATTTTAACCGCCAAATAACCAGAGTTCCGGTCTACGTGTTGAGATTATGACGGTTGTTAACAAGAGAGCTATGCTGATGGCACGTGTTCGCAACGTGGCATTATATTTTTAATATGAAGAGTCCTCCTCCCCTTATATCCATCAACTAGACCTATATAAAGCTGGTGCTCAGCTAACATGGTTGACTATTAAATCCGACACTTCCATGAGAAGTCCTGGTCTGGACTTGGACATAATCGCTCCAGGATGACAGAATATAAACTCTTTATATTTTGATAAATATTTAAATATAAACAACCTATAATGGGTTTGGGTGTTTGAACACTTAGTTAATTATGTGTTTAAAATTGTTCTATATAGTCGTCAGTAATTTCTGCCTAGAAGATTTATTTTGGAAAGTAAAATTGTTATATGGAACACTTAATGTTTTCTTTTGCCGCTTGGGCGCTTGTCGCTTTGTAAAATTTAGTATATTAGTAGATAGCCACTTTTTGATTCTTTTTCTTGTAGCTACCAATAATTGTTTAAACTTTAAAATTTGTTAAAGTTTAATTTATATATAAAATTTGTAAACGTATTTGGTTTGAATCAATTATAGTTGTAATTTATTTTTTGTTGGTTATAAGTTATAACTTTAAAAATAACCGATTCATTTAGTGAGAAATTACCAGTATTCTAATGTAATATTGCTTTTTTTCTATAATAGTGTTAAATATTAACAAGTCGAAATCTTCTCGATTACTTCTAAGGTGGTGGAAGTAATAGTCCCATATAAGTTTTAGTTATGTCGGGAAGTCAAACCTTTGTGTAATTTATTTATATCAGAATTGACATTTGAAATTAACGATTTAGTCGGAATTCTTAGTGGTGAATTAGGTGCTTTGTTAACCGAGTAGAAGAGCTCATTAAGCTCTTTATTAATATAGTAAGGTTTGAAATGTTTAATGATTTAACCTGTTTGTTTAGTCTGAAGTCACAAGGGTGTTTCAGCCGCTTTGTTAACCGAGTAGAAGAACTCATTAAGCTCTTTATTAATATAGTAAGGTTTGAAATGTTAAATGATTTAACCTGTTTGTTTAGTCTGATGTCACAAGGGTGTTTCAGCCGCTTTGTTAACCAAGTAGAGGAGCTCTTTAAGCTCTTTATCATTAAATTAACGATTTTTGATTATTATTATTGGGTCTATTTCAGACACATTCATATAAACAAATAATTTATGTTATTGCTAGTTTGTTTTAGACGTGGTCTTCATCAAGGACTACTATTACTTTGATATTGTTAAATATATCCTCAAATGATTTGCGTAAGCACAGTCTCTGCCATATTTATGTTATCATTAAATTAACGATTTTTGATTATTATTGGGTGTATTTCAGACACATTCATATAAATAAATAATTTATGTTTTTACTAGTTTGTTTTAGACGTGGTCTTCATCAAGGACTACTATTACTTTGATATTGTTAAATATATCCTCAAATGTAATGCGTAAGCACAGTCTCTGCCATATTTATGTTTTTCAACACTACTAAATTTGCCTTGTGAGGCCATGTATTTTTTTTTTATCTCTGTGGTCTCACTTTGAATAAATATTTCAATTTTTTCTTAATCTTGAAAATGTTTCTGTTTTTGTTACATTAAATCTCCTATATATTCCGCACACCCTCTTTCCGGCTATTGTGGCCTCTAGCCAGTGGCATATTCCCTGGGTATGCTAGTCCTGCACCGCATACCCATGATTTTATGGACGAGTTTCTAAATTCAATGTTATTTGTGCAAATTGTGTAAATAGTAATGTTTAAATTGTGAATAAATATACGTGTATAATGTATTTATATATTATTAATTTGTAAATTAATATTTGTTAATAATTCAAGAATATTGTGTTTCAAGTAATCATTCCTTCAAAAGGATCTTCTACCTACCCAGCTTATAAAGCTCAGGACCTGCTGCTCGAAAATAGCAGGCAAAGCTAGAGAGGTTCTACTGACCTTAACCAATGTCTATGGTAATGCAACACTCCCACTCGCCAACAAACATTGGCCAATGAACTAGGGTGTTTAGAACCTACGGCCTGCGGAATGCTTATCGCAAACAAAACAGTGTGCCAACTGTTGAACAAATATTCAAGAATCAATATCACAATGATTTTATTTACTAAGCTAGTATAGCTCAAATAAATTAAATAAATGCAACTAATATTTGTAAAATAATCGTATAAACAACAAGCTTTAAACTATGCAATAGTTAAATATATATTTTATTATGTTTATGCATTCTAGGCACATGTATCATCATGTATTTGGAAAGCATATTTACCACCACTTTATATTAAACACGGCGGAAGTAGGGGGATGGGAGTGTGGGGAATGAGGGGCTAATTAAACTGTAGTAACTAGAGTGTGTTTTTGTTTTTTAGTATGAAGTATTTATGGAGTTTTAACCTTGTTCTTTTAGTTGTTTATTATAAGTTTATAATTTTTTGCAGCATGCATTGTGATTTTGTATCATTATACATCAAAGAAACCCAAAAACTAGGAGTGTAAATTCACAGTTTCAAAATGATTGGTCATAAAAAGGTAAAATAAAATTTATTTTCAGACGTAAATATCTTAGCAATAGACCAATGACGTAGCGACAGATAAATAGGCCCAATAGGAAAAAAAATCTCCCCTTTGTTACTGTTATCACATTTTACGGATATAAATAGCTTCTGGAGATTTAATAGATAGTTTTAGGCTCATAATTACTATTGCAACGTGAGTTGGACAATCCACCTTTTTCCTCCCACCAAGTTCTGATGAACGCTTGATCCATGTAGTCCTTCATTTTACTCTTTTTATATATACATATATATTTTTACTTTGCGTATTGCTACGTGTGAGCCCGACACAGTTTTCCTACTCATTGAGTTAAGGGTTCCGGGTTTGATTTCCAGCATGGCCTTAAAAATATTATTCGTAAAATTTGGATTTCCACCCTAACGGTGATGAATTAACGGCCGGGGGGGGGGAGGGGCAGGGCTGGGTGTTGTGTTTGTTCTAGATTTAAGTTAAGTCGTGTGCTGATATAATTTCTTGGCCCAGAAAGTGCACGCTAAATACCTCAAATAAATGAAAAATTAAATGCTACCTGTGTGCACTTTTAATTACACTCAACCAATTTAATAGTTTTGTCACTCATATACAGTCAGGAGTGTGCTCATAACTCTCAGCCTTGACATTTTTACTTAAATCATAGATTATTTAAATGAATCCTCCTTAACAAAAAGGGGAATAAAATAGGAGGTCCAAATAACAAAATTAAACGGGGATAAACAAAAGGGGCCATAGGAGTGAGTTATTGGAGTTCTGTGTTTGGAATATCGGAGTTCGAAGATTCTAGACTCGGATCTCGCAACTCACACCAGTTGCGGAAGTTGATCACGTAAATGGTTAACCTCAAAGAAAACATAAAAAAGGGATTCCTCTCAGTGTTAAAAATAAATCATATGTTACCCAACCTAAGGGATATGGTACAATCAACTAACTGAATAAAGCGCGAAGTGACTTCAAGTTCATTTTATTAAATAAGACATTGTTTTAATATGAAAATTATATATAAAATATTATCTAAAATGATCATTTGAAATTTACAAAATTTTATAACAAGCCATTATGTCATCAGCCATCAGATAGCAGGCGAAATTTCAATAAAAGTAATGACAATTCATATAGATACATATATTTTTGGACGCCATCAATAAAGAATATAACAATCAATAAAAGGTATTAGCCATGCAGTAATATTATCAATAGATCTCGGATCCAAATTGTACTTTATAGACGTAACAAATATCGTGAAAAATTTATCTTCACTAAGTTTATTAAAGTAATTAGACTATAAGAAGGCCTCAAAAAATATATTGACCTCCATCCCAATAGCACTAACGCAAAAAATGTCAAAGTTATAACACAATATTTACTTTAGAATTAAACAGTTCTTGTAAGATATTTACCATTAAACCATAAAAGTTGTTCAAAACAATCGAGCTATATCCTATTAGTACTAACGCAAAAAATGCCAAAGTCATAACATAATATTTGTTTTAGAATTAAATACTTTATTTTTAATGTAGAATAATAAGCTAAATATTGAGGACGTCATAGCCAAAGGAATCCTTCAGAAATTAAGATAAATTCAAGGCGTTACAAAGAACCCAATTCAATACTGACTAAATCGATATTCATAAATTAAATATAACGAAATATATAAATATTTCCAGTTCAATATTCACCATAATATTTACTAAAAGGCCGAAAGAGAATTTGGAAAAAGGATTATTAGATTACATAAAATATATAAAGAAAATTAATTAGCAAGCCAAAAGGAATTTAGATCTTACATTTTTCAACTCTCAAGCCGGAGCTTCTCCTCAAATATAATAAAGTCCAAGAGTGACGACTGGTTGCCCAGCCGCCACTATATTTACAACACAACCCTGAGACATTGGATGACGGGTTAATGGGTGGGGGAGAAAGAGCTGGAACATTCGGGAGACAAATATGCACATAACTAAACTTCCACAGACCTCTCGGCTTTTCCAGGTCGTCCTAAATGTGTACGAGTGAACTGTCTTTGCCGCTAGAGTCTTTGTAGCTTAAGTTCTTTGCGTTCATTTTCACCACAGGTGATCAGTTTTATTTATGTTGATGGAGAGTACGGTTGTATTATGCTTGCATGCGGAAAGCCATGCGATGGGGTGAGTACCGAGATTTTTTGTTTTGTTTACTTCTTGTAGCCCAACGCTACATAGGTATTACGATGAACTGCAGTGCGCTGTATTCTGATATTTCTTTACAATTTGAGTAGATGATAATAATCAGTAGCTTCACGTTTTGATGTGTTTTGAGCATAGTTCTGGTGTACTTTTATGAAGTCAGAATATGTTATAGGCTGTAAAGGTGGGTATTGAAAAAGAGATATAAACAAGTCAAAAAAGAGATGAGGGGAGTTGGGAGGTTCGAAATCTCCCAAACTAGAATGCGAGTACGAAAGGAAATATAAATGTTTGAGATCTAGTGTTCTAAACTAGTGGTACTCATGTTTAACTATTTCCAAGGGAAGCCTCCCTTGACCTTCTTGGACAACTGTTGTTAAGAGTCTTTACCCCCGAATCCTCCCTGCAGCTTTTAGAGTAGGCTACAGCATACTTATTAATTTTCTCTGAATACGCCATTGCCTCTAGCAATTAGACTTGGGGGTGGTGAACAGTACACAATTAACTGCCTACATTTCTCGATGCTCCTGCCCGTCTCTTAAACGCGTTCAATGTTTACAATGGTAGGTTTACCGGGTTTTACTCCGGCGCAGGTAAATACAAGTTTTTCCTTCTTAAGCTCACACACGTCTTCATCTCTTAAAGTACCAAAACTAAAGGGTAAGAATACACAAAACTCGCCGTCTATATAGGCTATTAGCAGTCTTTCAAACTTTGTATCTACCACATTTAACTTATCCAAGGAGTACTTTTTATCGACGACTATATCGAACAATTTTACGGGCTGCATGGTGTCAACAATATTAACCAGATGCTGTAACTTTTCCATCTTGATCAGCTCCACAAATGCTTTTAAATAGTCGACCAAGTGAGCCCTCTATATATTCACCCCCCTTACCCCAATCTACGTCACGTGGTCTTACGGTGGTTCGAGATGAACAGGGAACACGACCACAAGTTCTAGCTTACGGTTTCAAGGTCGTGATATATTCCAGTCTTGACTTGTCAAACCGCCAATCTGGCGTCAGGTGAGAATCATCACCCCCGATTATTCTTGTCTCAATTTGTCGAGCTACCAAACCGGCACCGGTCATCAGTATGAATAGGATCAATGACCTCATATATTAGCTCACAGTTTCAAGGTCGTGATCCATCCCTGTCTCGATATACTCTTCGATCCGCCAAATTGGCGCCAAGCATGAGTCACCAGAGTTGCGACAGAACGATTACGTCACCGGGAAAAACCTTTTGAAGCATAGACGAGGACTGGTTGCGACATTCCTGTCTCGACACGTAGATCCACCAAACTGGTGCCCGGTATGAGTCTTCAGGACACCAAATCTTGGTACACATCCTGCCTCGTGATTTTTTTGTCCTCAAAGAGTTGACAAGCTTTAACTGATAAACCCTTTCGATTTCGCCTTATTAATAAGGAAGCATTTGCTTGGATGACGAGTGGAATGACCGTTCTAACAGGCATTAGTGGGGCTAAAAAAACCCTTTCTGCTTTTGGGTTAGGTAACTACAGGGCATCGGGGGAGGTTGGGTTCGAATCCCCCACTGGTTTGAACTGTTGGTAGTTTTCCCTCCAGGTAAATGCTGGATCATTTCCTTTATATCCTTCCTTAATCATCCCTACCATATTAACTTTATATATATATAAGTTAAGCCAAAATGGATGCGTGCAATTTGAAACATCATATTCTTCTCTTAGGTTTGGCAACTACAGGATATTAAGCACCCTGCGAAATATATCAGAGTTCGAATCTATGTGGGGTACGAAATCTAAATTTAAAGCTCATATAGTTATGGCTTTATGATGGTGGGGGAGGTTGGGGGTTTCGAATCCCTGCTGTGGTGTACGGTTGGTAGTTTTCACTCTCCATCCACGTAAACGTTGGAACATTTTCTTTATATTCTACCTTACTCCTCCCTAACACATTATCTTCACACACCACCAACAAGGGTCTATGTTGGTATCGCGGATACCTATATCCGTACATGCCGACAGTAGATACAAAATAAAACAAATTTTTCTAGGCTTTGGCCGGGAGAGTTGCCTCTAACTGCGGATTATAAATCACTGTGAGGCTTCTATCTGGAGAAAGGCCCCTGATTGTGTATAATCAAAGCGGTGTCAGTGCTCTTTAGTTGTGGCATCACCCTTGTGAGCGATGATGTCGCCGAGGAAAATCCCATTGCCACATATAAGGAGAGGTTTGCGACATCACCCATTCCTGTCTAGACACGTAGAGCCACCAAACTGGCACCAGGTATGAGCTATCAGGGTTGTGGCATAACTCGACACCAAAATTGATTCAGAGGCTTGCGACAGGGAGACCGGCTGAGTAGCTCACACTCTATGTTAAACAGCCGTCGAGAGAGGATGTCAGTGCACGCTGCCGCCCTCATTAGCGATAGGCAGAATTGGTTACATTGTATGGGACGTCGCGGGAGGGGTACCTGACGCCAGGGACTGCACGCTCCCACCAATAAAAAAAATATCTCCCACGTCAGCCCCGATCATGACCCAGACATTCGAGCCAATGGGATACATACAATAAAATGGGGCACACATACAATCAAATGAGCACACATTAAAAAACTAATGGGTACACACAAAATCAAATGAGCAGACATTAAAAATCAAATGGGCCACACAGAAAATCAAATGGTGCCCACAAAAAAAATGGGACAAATTGGGCAGGAATGGACAAGTTTGGACAAGAATAAACCCCTACAAATCTGGCCGATGACCCCTAAAGCTGCCCACACCATTACAAAAAACACCCCAGATGAAAATAAAAACGATTAAAACAGCTCTGAAAAGCACTCTGGCATCACAATACACACTCTATATACGCTTAACTGGTAGGGCATTCACACTACTCTCGTACAGTCCCATTTGAGTGGTAAACGCCATATATGGCTTAGAAGCCTCTCTTAGGTTCAGTTGGTGATAAGCCTGATTTAGATCCAGCAGGGAATACACCCTGGCCTGTCCTAGATATTGGAATGCCATTTATACTGTAGTTATAGGAGTGGTCTCGTATACTACATTTTTATTCAACTTTCTATAGTCAACTACTAACCTATGACTGTTCCCAAGCTTCGCAACTAGGAAAGCTGGGGAAGTGAACGGACTTTTAGATGTCCTAATTATACCCTTCTTTAAAAGCGAGTCAATATTATGTTGACTAAGAATGCCCAACTTATGTGGCGCGAAATAATAAGGGTGGGACCTCACTGGCCTCGTGTCAGTCAATTGAATGTCATAAGTGAACACGTTTGTACACCCTAAGTTTTTTGTGAACATGTCGTGGAACTCTTGGAGCATTAGTGAAAACGGTTGTAAAGTTTGTTTACGATTTTCAACCAGCAATTACACATATTATGACGAAAAGTTTTCTAGCTGTACCAACTCGCACCTATTCTTCTATATAAGCCCAATTCTATTTTCTCGTAGGAAAATATTGACCTTGGACAATTGCATACACTACATCCTTAAAATAACATCCATGCTTAAACGAGGTGCTATTAAATTCCATAGGCTAAAATAAGAAGTTTTAATTTAATTGTTATGACACTTTGGTCTGCTGTTTCTCACCTTACGTTACACTTCTCCCCTCTTTTTATCGGGCGTGTTCGAGTTCCTCCACGAAAGCTGATATAATCCCCTTTTCGATAAAGGTCACCTAATTCTATGATCGAGTTCCACCACTTCTGGGTTGAGGTGGGAGGGGTGAGGGATCTAATTACATCACTTTGGTGGTGGGGAGGCTGAGTTCCTTCATGACACCTGAAGGAATGGATTATAAGTATAGTTGGTTAATTTATACATATACTTATGTTTCTCAACCAATCTAACTTAACTTAGCCTTCCATGCGTTAACGAATTTCGTTCTTATTTAATTTTGTAACGACATTTTTTAATTTCTACATATACATATGGTTCTTACCCAACCTAACTTAATCTAACCTTTCATGCGTTAACGAATTTCTCTCTTATTTAATCTTGTAATTTACTGTGCGAAGATCCCCTCCTTGAAGTTGAACCCTATTCCTAACCCGAAAACCTAATCAGTAGTGTCTGAATAAAAAAAAATACAACAAAAGGCGGATAAGAGTGCGTTTTGTGAGTCATGAATACTACGAAAACCTGTGTATGTAAACTATACCCAGAACACGCAATCCGATCCGATTGCGGAACCTGCCCCACGGTCACCCTCAATAACAAAAAAAAATGTCCTCCTAACAATTTACCTAACAAAAACCTGGAAGTTGGGTAGTATTAAACCTAAGGATATGTAAGTGAAAGAGATATTGCGTAAAAGGTGAAGTCCATAAAACTGGATCATTTATTAAATATTTCAATATAAAATGAACAATAAATAACAGGGAAAAATACCTAAAATATACAGAAAAGGTCGTGATCCCTACAGCAAAGTTACATTTGAAGAATGCGCAAAATATTATAATGCTTACCTTCATTAATTTAAGTTAACAATATCGTAAGTTAAATACGTAATTATTAGTCAAGAAAGTACAATACAATTTATATATATATATATTAAATCTCTCTGAAATCCTCATTTTTCTACATGGAATATAAAACGATTTAATTATTGTTTAAAGCTCTCAAACACGATTAAATACCGATATGAATAATATGCCTTACATCGGCTTCCCTTAAACATAAATAATATCAAAATTGTTTACTATTGATCTTAACGTTGATTAGTACACATTTAGTTATCTTAGTCTAAATACTACTTTTTTATAATGAAAGTATATATGGTGATTTCCAATAATATCCTCACTAGCGCTATTAGTGTCTAATAAACTAAGTCCAAAAATACTTTCTATTAACAACATCATCACCTGCGCTATTGTCTAACTAGCATCCAATAAACCAAGTTCATATAGAATTTTCAACTACTCTTTCACTTGCGCCATGACCATTCAACTACATAACTATTATCTCATAACCTTGAACACGTTTTAACACTAAAACAAAATATAAGTCCAAACAAAAATTCCAAGACGTAAAATTTGACCAAGCAAATGTTAAAATTAGATAAATATTTATTGTGCCAAAAAAGGACTTTGATATTTAAATATTATGAAAACTATCTGAAGTCTCAGCTTAGTCATATCCGACCAGAGTTTAACAATTTTGGTTTCATAAAAAAAATATTAAACAATATTAAGCCAAAAGGAATTTAGAAAAAAGAAACAAATAATTATTTGTCGAAAGAGAATTTCGCTTACTTTTTAATTTCTAATCTCCGAAGCCTTAGCTTTGCCCTACTATTGCTGAAGCCAGTCCAAGAGTGCTCTTCCAATTGCACAACCAGTCTTATATATTATTTGGCACAGCTCACTGAACATAGAACGACGGGATCACAAGGGGGAGGGAGGCAAACCAAAGAAAGTAAACAGGGGAGGGATCCACACGCAACATAGGCTTCCACACTTTTCTAGAATAATTGAGAATTAACTGAACACTGGTCGATGAGTCTCTTCTTTCTTCCGAAGTTCTTTGGCCTAGAATTTCTTGTGTTGTGTACATGGGTCGGCGCCGCCTCAGTGTCTCGTAGCTTGTTGTCGAGGCTGGGCGTAGTTGTGGCGGGGAGTATACAGTCCGTAGCTGGGTCAATAGCAGTCGGCGTCCGAGTAGTGGGGTAAGTCTATGTTTTATTTACTTAAGCATCTTGGACTTGCAGCTAATGCTACAAAGTGTCGTGGAGGAACTCGACCATTGCTATCGGACTAATTATCTCCGCGGAGGAAATCGAAACCCCCGTCCCCCAAATCACTCGGAGAACTTATAATCCCTTCTTTGAGGTGTCGTGGAGGAACTCGACCATCATTATCGGACTAATTATCTCCGTGAAGGAACTCGACATCCCCGTTTTATCAGCTTAGTTTTGCAAATAGTTTTAGACAAACTTTCAGAAATTAAGTTATGAACTGAACCTGTATTGACTTACGCGAGGGGATAATATCTTCCTAATGTCAGCCTAATTCCTGACAGTGTTGTGTAACTACCATTATTAACAAAATCTGCTACCGTGTCTATCCCATAACCAGTGGCGGACATTGATATTTTGACACAGGGTGCTAGTTTTTACCCCCCATATAATTGTTTATCTGTGTCCGCTGGACAAAAACTAATTAAATGGCCAGTTTAGTGACATCCTTAGCACCTCTGTTGATCATTAATTTTACTATTACGTGACATATTGTCGTATCTAAACTGTTCGTGCGACGAGGGGGCTACGTTCCTTGTTTCACGCGTTTCAGCCCCTTTGAGATAGTGCACTCGCGTGAACGCTTTCTCATGGGTACCTTTTGGGGTTGAGCTCCATTGAAAGAGTTTAGTCCTCATTGGGTCATTAGAATGGAGATAGCTATACCTATGTTCCCCTTAATATTTACTGACTTAATAGTTAGCGTGCTCGTAGTGGGCTGCCTTATGTTTCAAGCCATCTATTGATTGAACCATTTCATTGATAATGTGAAGTTTAATATCTGATCGGAGTTTTTTGAACATAATATATAATTCCTTCTGTGTGGAATATCCCCCTCCGTAACGCTTTCATGAATCTTTTTATTCCGACCTCTAATTTCAGCCTGTAGATAATCAAGATAGTTTACGGGAAATAAATCTCTCCTAAGACTGGCGAAGAGTGAACTCCAGCCTGGCCAGTGCTTGGCGTTGTTACTCAACCACTGGCGAGGAACGAACTCCAGCCTTGCCCGTGCTTGGCGTTGTTCCTCAACCACTGGCGAGGAACGAACTCCAGCCTTGCCAGTGCTTGGCGTTGTTCCTCAACCACTGGTGAGGAACGAATTCCAGCCCAGCAAGTGCTTGGCGTTGTTCCTCAACTAGGCTCCACGATTCACGCAAAATAGTTCTGGAAGGGCCTTTTTAAAAACTCACTGTCTGATAGAGCATAAACTATTAATACTCTAAAAATTCAATGGGGTTTGAACTTTGGTCAAATTTGGAATTCCATTTTCAGACAGTATTAAAAACATTAAAATATCCATTTGATGACACAGGATCACCCTGTGGTGTAGCCACAGTTTGAACCTCCTCCTCAATCATGGAATCGACCCTTGTTGAGGGTGTGCAAACAATACCCTGCTGGATTTGAACTAATTGAGGCGTCAGTTCACCGGGAATTTCCATAGTTTCTGATGTATCAGCACCCTTAACGGGATTTGGCATTTTTTTTAAATAATCTCGTCCAAACGATTGAAATGATTTGACAATTTTTTTATTTGTTTTTCCTTCTTATTCAATTCTTTGACTTTTGTCAAGAGCTTAGAAATTTTATATATTAATATGAGAATTTCTAAACTTGTTGATGGGATATTTGCTTGAATTATACTAGAGAGGCCCGTGTCCCTATCCTGCTCCATTATTTACCACAGTTGCGACCTCGTTGCTTCTACTGTGGATGACAGAACCTCATTTCTGATAGAAATTTCATATCCTAGTTTATCCGAATCTAGTCTATACATGACCTTATTTTATTTACGTTTAGATATTAAAACAAGATAAGATATTATTTATCACAAGCCTTCGCCATCAGAATTACTAGGCTTTACATAATTATCTTATTAACATATCAGAAATCCAACGCTGAAAACTAGTTTTACAAATTACAAAGTGAGAATAATTGAATCAGTCATTTTAAAAAGAGGGTAAGTTACATTTTCTTTTATAAAAATGAGTTAACAGTGGATTTATATACTAAAAGGCAAGACCCACGATTTTGATAAGAAACAAGTTAAGTTTTGTACATGAAAGAATACTTTATATCTGTGATTAATTTTGGGTGATTTGAAAAAGGTGACTAGTCCTGGACTTGTCACCTTTCTCAAATGCCTCTATTTAATCTTTTTACTTTTAAGAATACACCCAGCGATTAACAGTGTTTTATAAATCTTTGGCGCCATTTCCATAAAAAAAATTAGGGGCTTCAAGTAAAAATCATAATGAATTATTTTAATGCTGACACAGATTAGAGTGGAAATTATTTGCCTAAAATATAAAAAGGTGTGAGGAACATTGATCTTTACAAAAGAAGAAAAATGCATCTATTGAAAAATAAAGGTGTAGCACACATTAATCACAAGGGTAAAGAAGTACCAGCAAGAAGCATAGGTCGGTGACCTGGTGGTCTAGGGGTAAGGTGTCAGATTTCTATGCTGGCGGCCGGGGTTCAATCCTCGGTCCCGGCACAGATTTATCTGATTACCAAACCCTTCCTTCACCTCTGACAAGACATCTTGTGAAAGTGGGGAATGCCAGGCCTCCACCGTGGTTCGGATTCCACGTTAAACTGTAGGTCCTCCATTTCATCTCACAATCACCCTACCATTACACATTAGCGTAAGTGCGTATAACCCGAACGGGTAGTAAGACGTGGTGCTAATAATAATAATAAGAAGAAGAAGAAGCATAGGCAAACATTGCAAGTAAGTACAGTTTAGAAAATAATGTGTTAGTTTGAAACTACTGTAGTTTCAAAGATTTTGTTTATGTGTAGCGTCATTGTATAAAATAAATTGTATTTATTTAATGTGTTAAAGGGCTTTAGTTGCTGCAAGCTCAAGTTTTCCACAGAAATTTGAAACTAAGTTTTCGTGAAAATATGGTTAAACAAGATTGCAACATATCACCTTTAAAACAAAATACACTAGCATTAATCATTTATGTTAACAATAGAGTGTCCCACATACGTGAAGACCACTTAGTTTTTCCCACAACATCCAATAAATGTCAGCACTATATTCATGTCACATGCCCAAGCTGTAATAATTTCTATTGCTTGTCCCATTGTTCAGACATATTACGGGTAGAATATTTTATGGAGGTAAGTGAACTCTTACACAATTTAATACGCAGCCAGCGAGGCTTGCAAGATGGAAATGAAGGCTAGTTTCGAATAGCTTAGTGGGAAGAACATTGGAGCGCTAAACTAAGGGTCCTGGGCTCAATTCCCATGTCCAGTTGTAATTTTTCAAATTTAGCAACATAATAGTAATATTCTAAGTTAACTTCTACCTAACATAATATATCTCAATAAATAGAAGGTTAAAATAGCCTTTCCCTCTCTTTCACAGATGTCGTAATAGCTGCTTCAGAGACCTTGATGGTATTGTACAGGCTGATGTGATCAGTAAATTAATTCTATTGAAACAAAAAATGATCAAGACTTATACCTCCAAGGTATGATTGAATGTTTGCCGGTACAAAGACATCACCCACGTAAGGAAGGAATCAAATCAAGATCTCCATCTTTTCGTTATCATGTGGTTGTGAACTCACATCGGGGGCAAATCCGCAAAGCAGCATTTTAAGCTTGCATGGGACAAACAATAAAACGTGTTGAGTGGTTGTGTAAACGTCTTACACCTGGTAAATCACCATCAGACCAAAGGGGAAAAAAATCCAAATCCTAAAGCTTTTCCAGGCAAGGAATTGTTAAAAATTCACAATCATATTCTTTCATTTCCTGCAAAAGAAACCCATTATGGAGGACTTTATATCACTTACCTTGATTCTAGTCTGAGAGTAAAAGTGGTGCATTCTCTGTTTAAAGAAACACATACAGATTCAAATATTTCTTACAAATTCTATGACAAGTATTTTCATGACAATTTTCCATATCGTTTTGGAAGATTCCAGATCGACACATGCTGTATATGTGAGGAATTGTCAATCAATATAAAGTGTCCACACTTGAATGTTGCAGCTAAACGAGCAACTGTTGCAGAAGTTCTTGTTCAATAACGTAACGAAAAGTTTTACAAAAATATTAATGAAATTGAGAAGCAATGTAGACGTTATGAGTGTGTTTCTGCTGTGTGCTTTGATTTCATGCAAAATATTCCCTTCCCGATTATTCCAGTGCAAGAGATGTTTTATAATATACAGCTATGTGTTAATGCTTTTAACATTCATGACTTCAAAACCGGTAATTCATGGTTATATGTTTATCACGAGGGTATATAAAATAAAAGACCTAATGAGATATGCTTCTTTCTCTTAGATTATATCGATAAAGAAATATCTAGTGTTGTGAATGAGCTACATCTATTTTCTGATTGATGTGGTGGACAAAACCGGAACCACACAGTAGTAATACTGTGTATGGCATTAACTGACTTGGGGATATTTCAGAAAATCTTCCACTATTTTCCAGTTCGAGGGCACTCATATCTTCTCTCTGATGGAGATTTTGGTGTAGTAAAAAGGCTAATAAGAAAAGTAGATCGGGTGTACACACCAAAAGAATACATTGAAATGATAATAAAAGCAAGTGATAGAGGAAAGTTTACAGTTAATATGGTTGACACAGATGATGTACTGGCTTTCAAAAGATAGCGGCTCGCCATCTAAAAGAAAACTAGCCTTTCTAAGGAAACTATAGGTAGAACAGTACCTAGGAATAAAAAATAATAATTTTGGTATAGCTTCTTTTTCTCAGTTTGAATACAGTTCAACCATGACTGGCACTGTAATAACACGCAATTTTGTAGCTGATCTTCTTAAGCATACATTTATACTCAAACTTCCCGGTACTGATATGTCCTCTTTAAATTTGTCATGTTCTTATCAAGAAGGCTGTGTACCCATAAACAACCATAAAGTTGAAGACTTGAATAAAACAATACGCTACATTACTTCTGAATATTTAGGCTTTTACCAATCGATACTAGCATGACCAATAACAGACAAAGATCAAGAATGAACTAAAGACAAACAAGTGGCACAATGTCACTAAAACCAATATTAATAGATAAATCATGTTATTTGTTAATTAGCCCTTTAAGGCCCATAAATGGTTTAAAAACACCTATGAAAGTATATCTTAGCATAAAATACCCGAATTTATTTGTAAACATGAGAAAATAAAATAATAGTAAGCGCATAATTATTTTAAGGCTTATTCTGGCAGGAGGTTAACCCACGCTTATACATTTCCTTGGAATTCAAGAGTATTGGGCTGCCTTCCTGCTGAAAGTAGCATATAGCTCATATAGCTTCATCCTGTTGACGAGAGAGCACGGTGCGACAAATGGACCTTTGGACTGGTGCGAATCGAGATAAGCATGTTTGCGTGTGAGAATAACACACGGGTGTTGACTGTTGGAAGCCATACTGGATGCATGTGTGGTAGGGTTGCCATTAGAGAAGTGACGACTTAACATGTGATCTGGTTGTTCACCCCGGACGGAGTGTCGATCCCGGGTCTCTATATAGTTTCGCGAGTCCCGTTATCACGCGTGCTCCCTCGTCACGGGGGATCACCTCATATTTATGTAGTAGCTTAGTATCTATTTGTAGTAATAAACATATCTTCTTGGACTAACTCGCTAGCCTCATTCCCCACGAACCATCCATCCCAACCCCTGCCACTCAGGGTCCATTCTAACCATGTAACCCCCTAGGGTGCTCCGGTAGTATAGTAGTTAGGGTTGGCTACCGGGCACCCAAATAAATAGGGACGTTATATAATAATAAAATAAATGCTTATGTACATTCTCAATTTTCAATTTAATTTGAAAAAGTGTCTAAGTCCTTCTAATATGATTGCTGTTTTTGCGTATAATTTCTTTTTTAAACATATTTTTTATATAAAATTGTTTTCTTCAATTATATTCTAATTTATAAACACCAAAAAACTATATAATAACAACATATTATCGATTTATTAAGTTTTTATTGAATATCTAAGAACTAACACCAATGGACTTGACTCCTTTTTCGAATTACAAATTCAATTGTTAAATATATGTACACCTATGTCTACATAATATTGTATTTTTTTGAAGGGTTAATTACTAGACTTATCCCGTTTTTCAACCAAATGATTGTCTTGCTATCAAATGTTCTAGACTCAGCGGTGTGCCACACCCACTGTGACCTCCTGGGACTGCATGTAAAATGGCGTGTTCTGGAATGGTGAGTATTCTACGTCCTAGATGATATTCTGGGACTGCACATAGAATGGCACGTTCTGAATGGTGAGTGTGCCACGCCCTAGGTGATCTCCTGGGACTGCACGTATAATGGAATGTCCTGGAATAGTGATTGTGCCACACCCAGGGCAACCTCCTGGGATTAGACGTAAAATGTCACATTCTGGAGTGGTGAGCGTGCTAAGCCCTATATGAACTCTTAGGAATGCATGTAAAATTGCACGTTCTGTAATGGTTACTATGCCATGCTCTGGAATGATGAGTATGCCACGCCCTATATGACCTCCTGGGGCTGAACGTAAAATGGCACATCTTAGAATGGTGAAATCATGACTCCTCCACTGGTGTCATGGGATATGTCGTGGTCACCACATGGATCTAAATTCTCCTGCTACTATGTAACGCCTTCACGGCTACCCATACCGTTTCAGAAAAATAAATGGCGTCCACATTATATTGAAGTATAATAAATCACATTTTTTCAACATAAACCGTTTATTTAAACAAAAAATATTAAAAGGTTATAAACTGTGCAATGACTAGTTGGATAGATCAGATGTCACCACTCGATTGTTCATATACGAGTGAACTGCCCTACTGCCAGGCGACAGCGCAACTCCCTTTCCTATGTTCGCGGCACCTGGTGGTGGTCACACCAACCATCCCCGGAAAAGGAGTGCTAACGTTCATTAATATGCTACATTTTATTAACTTATTTATTTCATTTGACAATCACATACATTGATATGTATCATGATATTTAAACAAATAATTAGTGAAGGATGTCAAAATCTCCCATTGCCTCGAATGTGTGTAAGAGAGAAATAGATACCAGAATATTTCTTTCTCTCATACACAATGGTGTGTTGACGACAGCTAGAAAATTTCAGCCTCAGTTGTCCACCCAGTATTATTATAAAGATCAATAGTCAGGGTCTACAGTGACCCAATAGATTTTTTTTTTCTATTTAACATACATTCCCTGGAGACGAACACTATAAAATTGTTGCATAGATTGGATTTGCATACAATTGTGTCACTGCTAGGAAGGTTTGATTGCATAGACTCTGTTTAACACACACACAAGCCAGCCAACAATAAAACATAAGTTTTATTCATAAGGTAGGCAATATAATTTGTTTCTTTATAGTGTTACCTATCTTTTATTTAGAGTACAGTAGTAATTGGTTTGTATAAATACATATCTAATCTATGTAAATATAAGCTCAAATTAAATAAATACGTTCGTTACCTGTAGAGCTTTCATCGACCAAAGAAATACTTTTTGCTATAATATAAATAGAAATCAACCAAACAATAAACATAGGTTACTATATTATTAAAATCTACATTTTATCTTTTGATTTAATAATGGAATTTAAATTTTAGGTTCTCCTTGCTTTTGAAAGCAAATAGCGTGTTGATGAATTAAATTAATTTAAAAATCACGTTTTTGAAAATATAGTTTCTATATTTTGATCAGTTTATAAGTTTGACTAATTTGCGCACCTCTTGAGTGGTTCATCTACAACTGCACCAAGTTTCGGCTATATATATATAATTGTGAATACTAAAATTTATCTGTACATATATACATAATTATATTATACACAAAGGTTTTTTTCCTTAGCCACAAAAGACGTAAGAGAAGATCATTTCATGGTGGTACTTACTAGACACTTAAACCGCTGTTGCCACAGACTCTATCTACAGAGTATTCTTTCAAATAGAGCAGTCAATAGTTTCATGATTTATGTGATCTGTGCTCTCATGTATCAGTGATCTTTGTAAATAAATGTTGTTTTGAATGAGTTTTCTGGCTAACCGATCTTTCTCTTTTGGTTAATTATTGTTGCCTAATTATTTTTGTATGTTAAAATGTTATCTATCATATTGAATTGAAATAAAATGGACGTCTTTACTCTTCTTAATAAAACTTTACATGATTCTAATCTTCTCACTTTTGAAGCAACAGTACCAACAGGTTTTGAATCTGTTGCTATGAGTGAAGTCCAACAAAAACTACACGTGGACCTAGACAATGGATGTAAATCAAGGGGAAGGATTTTCTTTAATACCCCATATAATAATTGGCACATTGTAAGTAAGTCATAGTCTGACATCCGGTCCATACACAAGCCTGAAGCTTTTTTAACATAATCTGTAACCTAAGATAATTCTTATGATCAGTGGCAAATTCTCTGGGTATGCTAGTCCTGCGCCGCATACCGATAATTATATAGACTAGTTTCTTAATTCTATGCTGTCTGTGCAAACTGTGTAGATATTAATGTTTAGATTGTGAATTAATATACATGTTTAATGTATCTCTATTATTAATGTTTAAACTAATATTTGTTCCTATTCCAAGAATATTGTGTTTTAAGTAATAATTCTTCCAAAAGGGTCCACTTACCCAGCTTATGAAGCTCGGGACCTGCTGCTTGAAAACAACAGGCANCCCTCCCAAAAACATTGACCAATGAACTAGGGTATTTACAACCCAGGGCCTCCTGAATACTTATTGCAAGTAAAACAGTGTGCCAACTATTGAACAAATATTCAAGAATCAAGATCACAATGGTTTTATTTACCTAGCTAGTATAGCTCAAATAAATAAAATAAATGCAAATAATATTTGTAAAATAATCGTATAACCAACAACCTTTAAATTATATACTAGTTAAATATATATTTGATAATATTTATGCATTCTAGGCACATGTATCATTTATTTGGCAAGCATATTTACCACCATTTTAGAGTATAGGCCTACACTGGTGAGGTAGGAAGGAGGAGATGAGGGGCTAATTTAACTGTAGTAGCCACACAGTGTTTTTGTTTTTATTATGAAGTATTTATGGAGTTTTAACCTTGTTCTTTTAATTGTTGCTTATACATTTATAATCTTTTGCAGCATAGCCTACATTAAGTTATTAGTCATTGTGATTTTATATAATTATATATCAAAGAATCCCAAATGTCTTGTCATTAAACCAATGACATAGCGGTAGAGTAATAGGCTTAGTAGAAAAAAAATCTCCCATTTGTTACTGTTATCACAACTTACAGATCTAAATAGCTTCTGGAGCATAATTATGATTTAATACTTTGTTTTAGGCTTATAAGTAGGTTCTATTATTGCAACGGGAGTTGGAAAATCTACCTTATTCTCCCCACCAAGCTCTGATGGATGCTTGGTGCTTGGTCCATGTGGTATTTTATTTTACTCCTTTTTTTTACTTTTTGTATTGCTACCTGAGAGTCCAACACCTTAACTCATTTGGTAGTTTGCCTATCCACTGAACTAAGGGTTCCAGGTTTGATTTCCGGCATGGCCGAAAAAAATCATTGTTAAGATTTGAATTTCCCTTTTAACGGTGATGGATTAACGACTGGGGGGCTTAGTGCTGTGTGCTGTGTGCTGTGTCTGTTATAGATTTAAGTTAATTTAGAAGTCCTGTGCTGATATAATCATTCGGATGAAAGAGTACATGCTAAATACCACAAATAAATGAAAATGCTACCTGTGTGCACTTTTAATTACACTCAGCCAATTTATTAGGGTATGTCATTCTTATTCAGTCAGGAGTGTGCTCATAACACTCTCTCTATGTAGAATGATATGTAGAGAGAGTGTTATGAGCACACTCCTGACTGAATAAGAATGACATACCCTAATAAATTGGCTGAGTGTAANTAGAGAGAGTGTTATGAGCACACTCCTGACTGAATAAGAATGACATACCCTAATAAATTGGCTGAGTGTAATTAAAAGTGCACACAGGTAGCATTTTCATTTATTTGTGGTATTTAGCATGTACTCTTTCATCCGAATGATTATATCAGCACAGGACTTCTAAATTAACTTAAATCTATAACAGACACAGCACACAGCACTAAGCCCCAGTCACACGTTCACTGTAAAACGGGAGCAGTGCTGAGATTTAGTCACGTGACAGCTCTAATACAATCACAAGAAGTCCGCTCGGCCAGCGTAGCTCGCACTGCTTGAGTAGAGATAACTTAAACTTTTCCAATGCTGTTACAGAAAACCAGCCAAGAAGACCCGATTAATGCATGCGCAAACTTTCAAACATGCATTATTTAGAAAAACAACACATTCTCAAGATGGCATATCTCAAAAGGGATGATGAAAAATGACAATTTATTGGAAGCCACGAGTTTTATCGATGACAAAATCAAACCTAGACAGTCAGTAAAACCTTTGGTTTTATTTTAAATTCAGTAACTTTCACTGATTGTAATAGTTTTGTTTTCATGTTTGATGTTTCAATGAATCATGGGTAAACAGATTCCCAACTTTCCGCGGGCGTGTGAACAGCTGCACCACTAACCAGTGCTGACTTACTGTACTGTTTTAAAATTTCAGTGTACCTGTGAATTCACCTTAAGCCCTGACATTTTTGCTTATATATCTGATTATTTAGGCATTGCGATGAACTGCAGTGTGCTGTGTTTTGATATCCCATTACAATTTGAGTGGCTGATTATCATAGGTAGTTTCACGTTTTGGTGTGTTTTGAGCATAGTGCGTGTGTACTTTTATGAAGTCAGAATATGTAGTAGGCTGTAAAGGTGGATATTCAAACATAGATATAAATAAGTCGAAAAAGAGAGACGAGGGGAGTTGGGAAGCAGAGACAGAGCACCTTGCAAATAGCTTTCGACTTCAAGTCAACACTGCTGTTTAGTTTATGAATCAGAGTTGAAGATTAAGTGGTGTTGCACTTGGTCGCAATGGTAGCTTAGGTCAGCGTTTTTCAAACTCTGTTTCGTGGAGCCTTTGTCAAGCTCATTGAGGTAATTCTATAATGTATTGGTTTCCTACACTATAAAATAGCATCAGTAATTAGGATTGACAATTTTTCCAAATCTGAACAAAGTCATTTACCAATAGCGTAGCCAGAACATGTGAGATTTTTCGTTTCCCGTCTTGTAAAAGTTAACTGTTGTTATTAAATGTTCATGATATTAATGTAAAAAAAATTCTTTGAGGGTTCCAGCATGTATTTTTTCTGGTGTAAGGGCTCCTTCAGTTTAAAAATTTTGGGAACCTCTGGCCTAGGGAGAGGATAGAGAGGAGATTTGGGGCTGAATCCGAGGTTTGTGAGCTTGAAAATAAACATGTGAATGCACACTTTTGGATGGTCATTGAATTTATTAAAACTGGTAGGCAATATTGCCAATACTTCAAGAAATCATTATCTTGATTACTTGGGAAAAGTAATTTTAGCCAAAAGTATCTTTAGTTTTTATATAATTTAATGTTATTTCCTAGTGGTTTCACACCCCTTCCTACCTCCCCGTCACCCCTTATGAGTGCTCCATGTCCCCGAGAACCACTGATATTGAGTTAAGCCAGCGCACGCGCGCGCGCACACACACATCTTACATTCTTCAATCTCATGACTAGGCTCCCTCCCACATGTAGATTATTTGCAAGTTTTACTTTGAAATCATTCAATTCTAATTTTTTTTAAATATATTTTGACTATGGTATTCAATGAACGAGATGCTGATACAGTGAAGGAATTTGAGTAGTGATAAGAACTAGGAGGAAGAATAAATAAAGTAGAGTTTTAAATAAGTGATGAATTTACTAGATTCGAGTGAGCGTATATGTGAAGAGCGTTATTGTGGGTAGTTGAAAGTCATTAGTTTATTTATTATTCTCATCAAGTTTAGAGTTCAGTAGCCAAGTTAGTTTATTATAGTATAGGTAAATATGATCACAATGTGCACTAAAGTGTAAATGGCAGGACCAATCAAGAACCGAGGTTGAAAAATATCTCCTAATATGGCAAGGAAACGTGCCACGGTAAGGGGAGGGGATGGGGTTTTTACAACCCCCGCCAGTGGTTACTGGAATAGCCAGGCTGCAGCCCAAACAGTCTGTTCTTGTATTCTATGCTATCAACACACTATCTTCATACATGGCATTTGGCTCACAAAAGGAGCAGCATCTTGATAAGTCAAACTTTTGTTTTAGCTATCTTAGAGAAATGCTACAAAAATATTTCAAACAAAGAGTATAAAGAATTCTGCTCTCTTTGTATAGGCCTACTATCTCCAAACAAATTAAACTAGCTTAACCATGCATTGGTAAATTAAAATATCTGTTGTTATTGATAAAATCATCTCATATAGTACATATCTTATAAAACAGTGGTATTCAACTTGTAGTGTGCGTACCCCTGGGGGTATGCGAAGCTACCCTAAGGGGTTCACCAACATGTTTTTAATTTGTGTACAAACACTACTGAACACTATTATGCTGTGTGCATTTCTGAAATACTTTCCACATATTGAGAAAGAGAACAAAACACGTGATTGGATAGCAAATTCTTTTGATACCACAACAGTCACTTCATCTAAACTTTCCATCAAATTTAAAGAAGATTTAATTGAAATTTCTGCTGATAGCATTCTAAAAGCAACATTCCAGACTACATCAATTTGCTATCTCTGGACACCAGCTTGCCATGAGCTCAAGGACATTGCTATTTCTAACCTTCTTCCTTTTCCATGTACTTATTTGTTTTGACAAGGCATCTCTGCAATGGCATCAATAAAAACTAAGGGAAGGAATCATATAAATCCTGAGCCAGGCCTTATCCTTTCACTCACTAATTCTCGTCACCGGGTTGAACTACTAGCTTCGAGAAAACAAGACCAGGCATGTAACTGAATGGCCATTTGTAATCATTAAATAAATATTGTCACTTTTTTTATTTTAAAATTGTTTTATGTTGTTTTAAATCCCATATGATATTTTATTGATTCAAACAGATCAATAAATCTACAAAATCATTGTATTATGCATTTATTTAGTTCACTGATAGGCTATACTTACTGGGTATATTGTAAAATCCAATGGGGGTTCAAAGTTAGAAAAAAATATGTTTGGGGGTACGTGAAAAAAAGGGGGTGAATACCACTGATATAGAGCATATGAAAATTGTTCTTTGTTACATTGAAATATCTATATTATTATTATTATTATTATTATTATTATTACTATTACACACTTAATAAATTAGAGCATCAAATAATATTTTATTAATAGAGTAGTAGTTTTTTTATAAAGTGGTAGGCCTAGTTAAGACAAAATTCACCAAAATCACATAGTAACTTAAATATATATGAACACACTATTGTTATCTGTAATCCTAAAGGTGCCTCATTATCCTCATCATAATAATCATCACCTGTTTCCAGCCTACGGCCGGGTCAGTTTAGTAAAATGCTTTCATCTTCCTCTATCCTTCCACTATTCTTCCTCGTTTAATTTCTTACATTCTTATCTTCTCACGTAAACACTTTTTTTAATCTGCTCCTCCCATCTCTTTCTTGGCCTCCCTGGCAGTCTTTTTCCTATATTCTTCATTTCCAACATTTTCTTCAGAATCCTCTCTTTCTCTATCCTCATTACATGCCCACACCATCTCAGTATTGCTTTGTCTACTATCTCATTTACTCCCTGTACTCCCACTATTTTCCAGATAACTTCATTCTTAATCTTGTTTCTCCTTGTGACAGCTAACATGCTCCTCACAAACTTCATTTCCCTGGCCTTCACTTTCCTAGTCTCTTTTACACTCAATGTCCATGTTTCTGCTGCGTATGTGACAATGTATACAATGTACACCCTGTACAACACTTCTTTAAACTTGGAGGGCACTTCCTTCTCCATAACAGGTCTCTTACACACCTATAGAACAACTCTTCCAGCTGTCCTCTTTTCATTACATCCTCTCTTCTCCCACCTTTCGCCTCAATCACACACACAATTCCAAAATGTTTTATGTTCTGCACGTTTCTTAGCTCTACTCCATCCAACTTTATATCTTTATTGGGCCTTATACTCTCCCTTGTCATTACCATCACTTCACACTTTGCGATGCTAAATTTAATTCCACATTCTTTCACTTACTCATTCCAGTCTTTTAGTTCTTTTAGTTGTTCCTGTACTTCCTTTTCCTTCTCCCCAAGTACCATAAAGTCATCATCAAAATATTATGGCTTTCATTCTTTCTTCCCCAAAGTTTTCCTGCCACTTTGTTAATGACCATTTCCATTACCATTACAAATAGTAATGGTGAAAGGGCACTCCCCTGCTTCACTACATTTCTTATTTGGAACCACTCTGTCTTAACAAAACTCCTGTTATCCTCATACATGCTTTTCACTCTCATTATAACTCCTCTTCCCACTTCGGTCCCCTCCATTTCTTTTCAAATTTTATTTCTATCCACATCCATAAATACCATTATCAAGTCATTTCCATATTCATACCTTCTTTCCATCAGCTGTCAAATGGCAAAGACTAAGTCTTTTTTATACCTCAGTTCCCTAAACATGTGCTGTTACTCTCTCCGCCTTCCTTTCATTTTGTTTTTAGTTCGCTTTTCCATTATTTTTTCATATTTTTGTACAGTGGCACATCTGCGTTATCCCCCTATAAATTGTACACCTCTTCCTGTCTCTTTTCATGAAAATAGGTATTATAACTCTCTTTTTTCAGTCTTCCGGTATCTTGGTAACCTTCCAAACCACTTTCAGCCCCCTGTGCGACCATTGTATACCTACTTCGCCTGCTGATTTTACCATTTCCACTATCAGTTTTTCCACACCTGGTGCTTTCCTTGTTTCATCCTTTTTCCACGTGGGACCTCTTTTCTTCTCTTCTGCTATTTCTTCATGCTTCTTTGTTTCATTCTCATGCCTTTCCTCTTCCAAGTTGAACATTTTCTCAAAATATCTCCTCCATAGTTCTGCAACCCCCCCCTTAATCTCTATAAGGTGAGAGAGGCAGTAACTTAGGTAAAGATTTACTTGGTTGAACATAACAATTTTATTTG